>JAQBSW010000508.1:0-197031 GCA_029291075.1 Eudiplozoon nipponicum
CATGATGACGAGTGAGGACGACGTAACACTGCCATCTATTCTTGACAGCACTCACACACATACGATGACGTCCAGCTCAGGAAATGCAGAAAGCCCGGTGGCGAGCCCAGCAACAGGCCGCACCAGCACATGGACACATTACAAATATATTCCAATGCCGCGTTCTGCGTACGCGGGTAGTAGCTTTGCACGGACAGTTTCACAAAGATCCGATTGATCACAATTTCCAATTTAGTTTTGTCTTCGATCGGGCTGAGTTTGTATTCGTCCCAATGGAAATGCGGTTCTATCACATCTTTGTTTACTGGCTTAATACCAGATCGAGAAGACAGGCTTACAGAATTGATGAGCCAGATGTCCTTAAGTAGCCGCACGCCTTCCAAGCTATACAGGGGAATAGAGCAGAAAGCCTCTGAATTCGACTTGCCCAAGGAAATCTTGATGCGACTATTCATACAGAAGCTTCCTCAAAGAGATGGCCATGTTCCTGCGCGAATCTGTTGAAGTGCAAGACGACGTTCTGCCGGCACGTCTAGACAAGTGGTGGAAGAAACACCACTGCAGCTCAACTGCCTCAGAGCAAGGTTGCATCACCTCACGACTGTCCGAGTCTCAATCCACATCAACATCAGCCCGAACAAATTTCACAATGAGCGCCTCATCAGCTTGCTCGAGAACCTCACCGTCAGGCCAAATTCGGCCCCAGTCGATGCCGTCCATAATAGACGCGACCAGACCAGGCGTGACCAGTGTCGTCCACATTCCCGAAACAGCACCAGGAGGTCGACGTCCAGAGGCCGGGCCACAGTTCCACATTTACCGGGGGGTGGTGTCCGAATCAATCAAGAAAATGAATATAATAAAGCAATTAACGATTTAATGTGTAATGGCTATCCTAGACAATTAATTTAATCAATTATTAAAAGGGCAATTAAACAGAAACAGACATATTACGGGCCAGAAAAGAAAACAGCCTACCTGAACATCCGATTTAAGGGGGATACAGTTTCCCGAATGCCACAAAAGAAAATTGAAGCGGCATTAACATGCACATTTAATGCAGCTAAACTACGTGTGTTATTTAGGGTAACACACTTGCCTTTACCGGCAATCATGGAGAGACAGCCGTTAATGGCGACATTAAATATTATTTACCAATATACATGCGCAAGTTGTCCATCAACTTACGTAGGCCGATCGACCAGACGGTTAATTACTTGAATGAGAGAACATTGTAACTTAAGCGCTTGTTTTAAATCAAAGGATGTATACACGTCAGCAATTGCGCAACACATCGTTGAAACATCACACGTATGTTTTCCAGACGCAGCATTTAAAATAATTACTAAATGCAAAAAGGGAGCTAGCAACATACGAAGCCTTATGGATAAACAAATTGCGGCCTGATTTATACAAGCAGAAGTAGCATTTTCAGCCATTGAGCTTGAACTGGATTTTATGCACGCAATTGATATGTATATTAGCATTATGAAAATGTAATGACAATGTAAATGACAAAGAATGTAGCTTTTCAACTTAATCCGTTTTTTTCTTATTTCGGACTAACAAATATTAAGAAAAATTATCAGGATATGTATTTTATTTCAGAAGCATGGCTATAGCGTCATGCAATTCTATCCGTGGCACAACTGCAAAAAGTTAAAATTTTTTAACAATTTATGAAAAGCAATCTATTGTCTCCAGATGGACCCTCGTTAGTATTTATTTGGAGAAAAATATTTAATTTAAATCTACTGGTCTGACTGGAATAAGTCTAATACCCGCCTTTTGGATAAATCGCGTTTGCATTCTTATGCTAAAATATTTAATACAGGAAACATAAATTTATTCAATCCCTGAAATTTATCTCAATATATATATATATATATATATATATATATATATAATCCGAGATAATATGCAAATTTAACATTTTCAAATATGAGAAAGGATAACGTAATCTTTGAAATAATAATAATAAATGCTGTTCTTAACAGTATCTTAAGCCAGTATAGTGCATGCGTTGATATTTTGCTTCATTCATTTATAATAGTACATTTGTCATAACCAATCTCATCTTAGCTATATCAATCATGCCATATCGCTATTTAGGCTATTTAGATGTCTTGACGACGTATAATATGACATCGCCTTCATTTCGAATATGTCCTCCATTACTTGGTATATCGTATTAGGTTGATTTTTCTTTTACACACCAACAATAACTTTTTTTTACTTATATTTGGCACATTTGAAAAAAAGACAAAGGTTATTAATTGCGCTAGCTTCGAATCCGATCAAAAATTATGACTACTGACAACGTGACTTCTCTTTTACAGACAAATTGACGGCACACACACACGTATAATCCTTTTGGACCGGCCTACGCCAATAGATACATGCATCACTTGGACAACCAGTTTATAAACACGATTACTCCGGATTCGTTAACCTAAGAAATTTTAATCTGAACTAACCCTGCTTCGCGAAATGCAGAGAATTAATGGCTATCTCGATAGATTTATCGAATATAATTTGAGACAAATTAAGAAAACATAGACCAATCTAGACGAAGGCAAAAGGATATGGCAGAATGTCTAGCTGAAATTTAAAATCTGGATTTCGAGTGTCTAAAACACAGTTTCCATCGATACATGTGACTGTAGTGTTCAACGTAGCACAATTTATGCATATAAATGAAAAATACAGCTTCCCGGTAAATAGCCAAACCATTATCCACATTTAAATTTAAATTTACTTGCACATCTCCGTAAATCGCAGATAAAAGAGAGACTTAAAAAAGAATAAATTCGCATGTTCCTAAAAATTAATATAAAGTGGTGCATCTCCCAAAAAGTAATCTGTTTGTAAACATATTTAACTCATAGATCACGCTGACGGTAGTAATATATTTTCGCATCTATAAAAGGCATGATCCTTCAAAACGATTGTGGATTTAAAGCTATCGCCATTAATAAGATTAATCCCTACTTAAACGTGCAAAAATAATTCAAAATAAAGTCAAGTTGGATTCAAATAGGAACACCATAACCAAACGTTTAAGAATAACAGACGTAACACAAAATTCGACTGCCACAGTAATTGCGGACACATTGGAAGTAAGAGCAATTACACATAATATATCTTTACGAAGAAGAATTTTTCATTGCGTAAATGCGAGATTGCTATTGTTAAGACGTGATTGGCTACATCAAAGGTACGGCTATGATTGGATAAACGAGAAAATAAATAAATTTATAAATATATATAAATACCGGTTCTCTTACTCATACCAAAAATGAAGAATTTAGATTCCATCGCTGAATATTCATATATATATATACCAATTATTCTTTAAAATGAAAATGACCACACTGAATTGATGCTAGTAAATTTGTTCCTGAATATTTTTTATTACTTCATGAAATAAATTTTCATTTAGCTTAATGAAATATAAACCTGTGTTGTACTTTGATTAAGAAGGGGTTTTGACATGATTAAATGTATATTTTTAGATAATATAATTGATATTACATGTATAGGTGGATTTGGCGATCTATTCAGTGTGCTTGCTTTTGATTATTATTTCCTAGATTTCTGCCATCTGTTTATTTGTTTAGTGTCGACTTGATGCCTACCTGGGGATTACGTACTGTGAGTTTGAGAAAATTGTGCATGTTTATCTCGTGAAGATATTCTTGCCTGCTTTTATTTAGTTTAACATTCCCGACTGTGTTTATTTGCTGATACTTATATAGCTTCGATATCTTCCCTACCAGTAATTCTTTCATTACTTTTACGGCACGCCTGTTTGTTGCCTGTACTCTTTCTATTTGAAAAATACATTGTCAAGTCTTGCGGTAGTTACATTAGGGTTGTTTGTACAATATAATTAAACGTGCTTGAAGAATATACTTTTTTAAATCAAGTTAGCGAACTTGATATAAACACCAATACTGTTGTATCTTACCAGCAACAAAATGCAGCATAGCTGCCGCCAATCACAAGTACTGATGGGTTTCGATCTTTCGTAAAAATAGCAGTCATTTTCTTTATCTGAGTACCGTGTATATTGATCATGTCCGTGAGTCCAATATAGGATTTCTAATATCTAAAATAGTTTCCTACCATTCAATTTACCTAAGTTAGATTCAACATCAACGCATTTAACGTGCAAACATTGAAACAAACCGAAAAAAACAAGAGCCACACGCACATACGTTGAATAAATTAGAAATGTATATATTATTGTGTAAATAAAAACAGAATAAATGATCCTACTAACATTACAGTAGTGGATATGCCATCCATATGTTAACGTTATTGGCTTCACACATATGGTTCCACGACGTTTTCTCCAACTGATGAAGGAGACGTCGGTGTCGTTCTTTGATCAGGCCAATGAAAATTGTGTAGATTTTTCGTTTCACGCTAGAATAGATCTTCTAAAACTAATGCCACGAACTTTAATCTACATTTCCTGCACATGGTCTCACCGATGGCAGTACAGACCGAAGCATGGACGATTTTTATGCCGAAATATGCTCTTTACTAAGTGGGGCACAGAGTACAAGTACATTACAATTACATTTTTTACTGAATATTATATATTTTTATGATCCTTACCTATCTATTGGGCTCACCCTGGTAATGAAACGTTTTAAAGGTTAAGAATAAAAATTGGTTTAATTTATATGTTTCATCCCCTGACGTGCGCCTATTTTATGATGTAAAAATAATTGTTATTAAGCAGAAAAATCCTAAAAATTATTTGATTGGTGATTGAAATTTCCCACGTGCATGATTCGTCTGTTTTTTTCAATTGTTATCGCTTACCTTGGCATAAAGATAAGAGAATTGTATCTTATTTATTGCGCTCTCCACTCTATAATGTGAGGGCGACATAGGTTACATCCTTTAATTTGGCGAGTATAAAGTAAATTGTTTAGCGCATGTTAATGGTAAATGCGTATTTACCAAACACTTGACATGCACCAGTCTAGTTAAAGGCCATTCAGATGATTTAAGTAATAATCACACATGATTCATTAGTTTGTTTTCCTAAACATGTTATGATTGGTTAACTGCGGATGATAGCTCTCAATGCTGGCGAAATATATTCAAGGCAAAAATCAATTGGAATTGAACCTGCGCTAATCACAACACAGATCAGATGATTTTGATATTTCAAGTTTCGCAATTTTGTTTTCATTTAATTAATAATACTATCCGTTATTGTAGCCTATAATCGTGAGCTCATGAGGTATTAATATATGATAAAACTGGTTAAAAGAGAAATTAATATGCTATCGTTTATATTAACTCTGATTTTACATTAAGGACCAATAAACTGATGTTTTCCAAAAGAATATCCAGATTACTGCAAATGCACAAATATACTCTATTGAATATTTTGCGCAACTTCTGTAAATTGAGAATGAATATATTGTAGAAGAATTGGTTTAATCAAGGTTGTGATCTTGATATAACCACTTGACTCTTTATGTACGTAAATTTGTCAGTATACACTAAGTATTGTATGATGTAGAAATGTTTTATTGGTTAGCTGGTACTTTAGGTGGAGCATATATGGCATCCACTTACTCCAGAATTGCGAACTAACCATCCACAATCTGTCATTATATAATAGACAACTTGCTACATGGGGAAGTGGTACTGAAATCATCATTTATATGATAAAAGGAAAGTAGCGTACGCGGACAGTGATAAAATTTACTATAATCAAGGTTGCGAACTTGATGCAGACATTTTGTCAATATAAACTAAGAATTCTATAATGAAGAAAAGTTAATTCATACAGTAGACCGATTTCGTCCTTATTGGGAAGTCATCACGTACTGCCCTGAAATTGCAAAGGCCAGGCCTTGAACCTGGGTACCTGTGCTTTGGAATATGTTACTCTAACCACTGAGCCACCCTGCCACACACTACACACAATTTTCAGTTATATACTAAATAATGTTTTTTTTGTTAGCAATTCCTTAATGTGGGGCCTACGTGGCATCCCTATAGGCCTGAAATTCCCCCCTACCATTCCCAGTCTCGCATTATAGAACAGACACCACACTATATGGGGAAGTGGTATTTAAATGAACATTTAAGCAAGAAGTGATAAAATTTACTTTAATCAAGGTTGCGATCTTCAGGTACGAGATTAGTTCTTACCTCGTATTCAGCGGTTATTTTGAACAATGCTGAAGCCGTCGGAGGTCGAATCAGCACCAAAACACGATGAAGACGAATTCAATGCGCACTTGGATATGGGGATCAGACGGATCCTTGCGAAAATGATATGCTTTACTGGATGAATTACCTTTTCTGCACTATACAATATTTTGTCTGTACTGCAAATAATGGATCAGGTGTTTATACCAATGCACAACCTTGATTAAAGTAATTGTGATCACCGCTTGCGCAACCGATGTTCGTTTAATTATATAAACGTTCATTTTAATACCCATTCCTCAAGTAGCATTGTGTCTGTTCAGTAGTGAAAGATTGTAGATGTTTAGTTGGAATTTCAGGTCTAAAGAAATGCCATATGAGATCCACGTAGAAGAAAGGCTAACCAAAACAGTTTAGTTAGTATATAACTGAATATTGTGTGTAATGTGCGACAGGGAGCGCAGTGTTTAAAACACCTGATTCCGAATCGGACGTCCGAACGCTTTCCGCGGCAAATTTTGAACAGTATGTGATGAGTCGAAATCGGTCTACCAAATGAATTGCCTTTTCTACGTTGTCCATATATTAAATCATACTGATTAGTGTATGTACAAAATCGATCAGTTTTTTACATCAATATATCAACCTTGATTAGAGTAATTGTTAGGACCGCCCGCGCAATCAATGTTATTTTAATTATATAAATGTTCATTTCAGTAGAAATTCCCCATTTAACGTGTTATCTGGTCTGTAATGTTAGATTTGGGAGGGTTAGATGGAACTTCAGGATAAAAAGGAAGCTATATTGGTTCCATATAATGAAAAGGGTAACCGAGATACATTAGCTAGTATACTACTCAAAATTGTGTGTATTGCGCGGCAGTGTGGCTCGGTGGTTATAGCACCAGATACCGAATCATACGTGCCCAAGTTTGAGCCCTGTCTTCGCAAATCGCAGAGGAATTTTTAAGGTTATTGGGCATTTTTCCTATATAGGAAGTGCATTTAGAGAATATAATGCCAAAATGAAGGTTAAAGTGTTTGCTAGTGACAGTATCTAGTAATTATTGATCAAAATATTATCCTGTAAAGACAAATTAAAATCAAACATTAAAAAAAATTAATCATTATTTATTATAAACAGCTTCTCTACTTGGTCTGTTTTTATGTTAAAAAATAAATAGTTACTTTCGTTGTAAAATGGAGTGGACTTTTGTTTATCAGCGGACATTACATATTTTCAACCCAGGTGCTTATGTTTACGATTGATCCAGTGCTAGAAATTCCAAATATCACATTGGTGTGGGCATATGCATGGTTTTTTCCTTTTGATACTAGAAGGATTAGTGCTTTATCAAGTTAGGCAAATATGCATTATCACCATCCGCAAAATCAATGTGTTCGTAATGTAACAAGAATTCAAATAAGCCAGTTAGAATATCAGATCTCACGAGATGCCACGAAGGCGCCACCTAAATAGTTTATTAAGTGTATGGAAGGGTGGCGCAGTAGATAGCATGACAGTCTCGGAAGCATATGCGCCAAGGTTTGAGGCCTGTCCAGTGAAAAATTCTTGACAACCCCAAATCGGGACAAAACACTTATACCGTTCGAATTGCATTTGCTAGGTGATAGGTTGCTTAGACAAATGTATGTTTCATGGTATTGTTGTTCAAATGAAGCTCGCAACTTGATCAAAATATTTCTTTTACCACCTTAGCAATTGAAGATTGTTAAATGGCAAGAAATGGCTATTAGTTAATTTACGCCAAGAAGATATTGGTTGGTGATTTAAATTAGTAAAATGAAATATAAGTGAACAATTTTAGAGTTTATATATATATATATATATATATATATATATATATATATATATATATATATATATATATATATATATTATATATATATATATATATATATAGAAAAAGGCTCTTTTACTCATATCCAAAAATGAAGAATTTATATCCAATCGCTGAATATAAATACATATATATGTATATCTATGTATATATATATTCAACGATAGAATATAAATTCTTCGTTTTTAACCAATATTCATTAAAATGAAAATGGTTGGAGATTTAATTTTGTAAAATGAAATATAAGTGGACAATTTTAGCGTTTATATATATATATATGTGTTCATATATATGATATATAATATATATATATATATATATATATATATATAGCAACTGGGATAGTCAAACGCAGCAGTATACACATTGAATAAACTTGTAGTTTATGTTTTAGCTTATCAAACAAAACCGATTTTATAAATAATCAAATGTGATTTCTTATGTACTTAATATATTTGTTAAAATACTGTCCTTTGCTACTTCGCAAACCCACACAGTATTCTATTTTTTTTATTCATATACAGAATTTAAGCTTATTTCCATAGTTTCATTTTGAGATAGGTAATGTAAATTTGTAGGTACACATTGTGTTGTCTAAAGGTAGAGAAATTTTTCTGCCAGTTAAAAGGAGGATTTATTGCCCTGAGAAGGAATAAAATTAACGCTCTTCCCTCCATGTCATGCATGACAGATTCAAAACTGTCTCAAAATTTCCCTAAATAGGTTCAAAATTAATATTTACTTACAACATTAAGTGTATTTAAACTCCTAATTATTATTTGAAGTATTGCAGAACCATAATTTGTATTAAAGTTAGGGCTAGCGTGTTCATGAAATATTTTCTTTTATCGGTGTACAAATTTATGACTTATTTAAATTTGATTATGTAATGACACGTGGAAATAAGATTTTTTCGTATAAGCTTGCACGTCACATTAAACCTAACAAATAAATCTCTTTTTACTTGCTAATCAGTAAAACTAGTTTTATGTAAAGTGTTTTTCGTCGATAAACGAGATGCGCCACAAGTGTGAAAATACGTCATGGTTTATTCAAATCATTAAGATGAATTTAGACTATACATACACTAGAAAACTACAATTAGAAAAAAATCATTATATAAAGACTTTTACAATTCAACAATCAATAATCAATGAAATGCTATCAATTTCCATTATAGCTGATAATAAAAATTAAAGAAGATCATAAGCACAATATCTTTTCCAATATCAGGTGTAACGTGGCACATTATACAAACGCAAACGTATTAGTTCTCCGATAACAAGAATAGATAAACTGTTGAATAATTTCAACCATCAGATAGCAAATAAAAGCTTTAGGAATGAAAACTTCTCTGTGTGTTTTTACACAAGTTTCAATACTTTAAAATATTTATGCATTAACGAAGTGAACTAATTTTAAACGAATTCACATTCTACTGATTGATGAAAAGCATATGCACCATATTGAATGAAAATATAATAAACATTTTTATAAATGGTTCACCAAATTTGCAGAATCGTTTGAACAGAATATTCATTAGTGAAAAATAATTGTACGATTATTAGACAGCTTTGTTGCTTAAAGTCATTCATCACAATTTCGCTTAAATCTAGGATTGTAAAAAGTGAAGCCTCATGTTGGTATGTATTAGCCTATTCAGTAGGAGTAATCAATAGGTTATGTTCTACAACAATACTTAATTTAAACGATTCAGGTGAATTTAACTTATTGTATCAGCTTAAAAAAATGCCATTTAGCTCCATGCAAAACTACTCCTTACGAGATAATTATAAACTTCATGCACGAAATCAAAGAAAGCTAAACTGTTGCGGTCTTTCAATAAAACGATTGCAATCCTAATTGGTTAATATGGATTTGAAATAATTTTGCGGAATTTAAATGAACACCAGGGAATTTTTCTAATCGCGATTCATCGGGAACACAGCAATAATATACACATTACTGACGCCTATCGACATAAAAAAGACAACATTCTCGTTATAGTAAGTTTTAAATATAAATAAAAATCTGCAAATTTCTAGCAAATGTTGGTCTTTTGAATTATCATTATTTGAGTTCATTATTTGTGATGTAATGACACGTGGAAATGATATTTTTTCGTATAAGCTTGCACGTCACTTTAAACCTAACAAATAAATCTCTTTTTACTTGCTAATCAGTAAGTATCTCACTAGTTATGCAAGATGGTTGATTATTTTACGGCGAACAAGTTTTGTATTTCTCATGAAGTTCGTCATTTAATTTAAAACCATATATTTTATTGGCGAGTTCGTATATCATGGAAAAATTGGCTCCAGATTTCACCAAACATATGTTTTGTTCCGTTTTTCTTTAATTATTTTCATTTAGACAAACAAAAGAACATCAATTAGACGCAGAGCGCAGAAAAGGCAAATAAATACGCTATTAAATTGTGGAGATGTATTCTTTTTTGCAAAATTATATTTTTTACATTTTAAAGTTGTCGAATTCGACATCAAGATTGAGAAAGGTATGTTTTTTTGTATTTATTGCTTATCAGTATCGTCGGCTAAATTGGAAATGATCGAACCTTTGTTGTATAAAAAGAATGTTTAATTTTTGTTTTAAAACAGATATTGTACTGGAATTGCTCGAAGCCAAAATCTTTTATTGCATAAATCTTTAACATATTCACTTAAATTATATTTGTGAATATGACGCGTATCTGTGTGTATATAAGTGTGGATTTGGCAATTAATTTGCTGTTCTCCTAGCCTTATTAGAGCCGTCGCCTTAAAGAAATTTAATTGTTTAAATGAAATAACTTCAGTTGCAAATATATCAGGTTAACAGAGTTGGCCTTTTGTAATTATATTGGCAGAAACAGCATTTTGACCAATTAAAATTGTTTAAATAATTAGTTTTATACCGTTCAGAAGTAAGAAAAATAATGAATGGTTATTCCTATTTGAAAAAGACCGATTAAGTGAAAATCAGACAGATTTCATCAATTACCTAGCGAATGAAAATGATTTTTGAAGGGAAAAGTCCACGAATTAACTAAATTTGTAAGTGACTGCGAGATTAGCATTTTAATGCACACAGAATAGTCTCACTTTTCTGCCAATAACGCATTATAAATTAAGGCAGATAAAATGTATTTCTCCAAAAAATACAGCTTTCATTAAAATAAGCTCGGGTTTACCCCACAGACATATTACACAATTTTAATTTATATTACTGACAACATTTCCTAGACAAACGGAAGTGAAAAAATTCCCAGAACGCCAAATTATTGTAAGCACAATATGTTTATAACAAAAAAGAAATTAAAAATGGTATTGCTATGCTGTTATTTTTTGATAAAATAAAATTTTTATGTATTACAAATAAACTGAGCAAACAGTTTCAAACGTTTAAAGTAATGGATTTAAATAAATATTATATTCCGAAACGGCAACGTGTATGAAATCTTGGTGTAATGTTTAATTAATGGAAACATCACACCCTTAGAACCATTTTAGTAGAAAATTGTTTACACAATGGTATAAGGTAAAATGTGATTTGGCAGTTTGTGTTCAAATAATAATTATTCATTATTACAAAACATAAACCATTAATTAAAAAAGGGTAATCTTACCATGTTATATGTTCGTGTTCTCCCTCGATGGCATTCTGAAATGTTAAAATAAATTGAACGTTTGAAATCTTACAGTTTTAAAATACAGAAGGCAGTTTTCAACAGACCAATCTAACTCTTTTAACTTTGTGTTTGAACAAAGTTTCATACAAAAATCATTTGTATGGTATGGACTTTGGATGAGAATTTCATAGATAATACTCACGATATGTGACGATCCATCCAAAAGATTTCTCGGATAATTATCACGCCATTGATGCTTGTTTATTCTACAGATCACTTGATAAATTTAATCTAAAAGGATAGGCATCTCGCAATCGAGCAGTACAACTTTGATTATTTTTCTAAATGCCATAGCTGTTCTGTCAGCTATGTAGTCTGGAATAAACGATTAATCTGGACGTTAATTCGAAGACATTTTAAAATACTACCAATTGGCATGATGAAGAATGCATACTAAATAATTAAAAACACATTCATTATCGAAATCGCGCTATATATCAGGCGGATTTCCAGGAAATCTTCATATAAAATACGAGGAAAATGCACTACTGACCATATTTTAACGTAACATTCTTAATCTGCAGTACAATGAACAAATGAAGTTAGTAAACGTTTTGAATATAAACTTGTAATAGTTTCTATGCGTGTGCGCGCGTTTTCCTGCATGTATGTTTCCCGCTTCTTATGTTTTTTTTATATTTAATTTGTTTAATCCAACCTTATTTTCGTCGATTTAAAAAAAATTGACCATCAAATGTACCAGGTGTTACAGTCGAATTGAGTGGTAACGAAAATAAAATGACCATTTTGAATGTTGTCTGTTGAACCTACCGGTTTTGTAATAAATGTATAATTCAAAGCACTTTATTTCTCAATTAAATCAATAAATGCATAATAATGGCTAAACGAAATATTATACATTAGCCTGATAATAATTTAATATTTAATCATTTCGAGCAGTTACATCAAAATTCGCATGTAGTTCGCGATTATCCTCTGTATGATTAGAAAGTTCAAGAGGAGAACAGTAATTATATTTTACTTATTAAATACCGGAAAATGTAAAAATTATTCAAAATTCGTTTTCTGCTGAAGAAGAAAAAACGTAAAATATTTATATTCGCATCAGCATATTTAACAATAATGCAATAATGCATTAATTTTTGCAAAATAATGAACAGACACAAAATCATAATTTGACAAAATAGTATTTCATGATCTAATTTTGCATTTCAAAGGTCGTCTATTTATGCTCATACTACAAAAAGTATATTTTTAACGATTCCATAAATTATTTTTATTGAGGAATTTGGTTTGGTTCGTTGAAATGAAGTAAGCAAAGAAAATTATCTGCAAGTAGAATAGGCTTTTTTACTTACATTTATGTCCACGTTCTCTTTCGACTGCAATGCTGCAGTTTTTGAATTGAATGCCATTTATGCTATTAGGTATTTAATAAAAAATTACTGTTTTCCTTATCATCGTATTTTTAGATTTAATTGTCAAAACCAAAGTAGGTAAAACTCATTAAATTAGTAAAGTCTAATTTGCTATCCTAAAAAATTTAAATACACCTATAATTGGATCTACTTATACATAATTATATCGAGAAATAATTTAAAATATGACTGCCATTTATCTATCATAAAGTTTTGTGCTTCATAATTTTCAATAGAATGCAAAGCAACAAATGCGTCTATTTTTTAATCCGAACATATGTATTCTTAAGAAATGTGTATTTCCAGGCTAAGAATAAACTGTTTACGACTGCTAGCTTATTTACCCTTTACCCATATTCCAACGACCCTTAATTTTTAGTATAATTCTAGAGCTTGCAAAGTTATATCTAAAACCGAGACATTGATTCATTTTTGTGGGGAGTTTTTTTAATTTACCAAACAGTTTGGTGGTCAGATCAGAGGTAATTTCAAAAGAAGTTGCAACCAATTTAAAGTTTCAAATAATTTTTGTTTCAGCATTTGGAGTGAATTAAACTTTTAATTCGAAAAGTTAATCGTGTATTTAAGCGCGTGTTTATTATAATGCACGTTTATAAAATCCAATGATAGAAGACCATTTTATTTTCACCAGAACTCCACTCGAATTTATTATCTGGTACTTTAAATAGTTAATTTGGACAATAAACGAAGAATATGTTGGAACAAATGCATAAATTATACAACAAACAGGAAATCAGAAACTATTTCATTGACGAAAGTGGGTAAACATACACGCACGCACACACGCAACAACAATTCACTTAATTTATGTGCAAAATTATTTTATTAATTAATCTACGGAAAAGGGTGTTGGACTGACAGCATCCGTTATGCATAATTCGTTTTCATTTTTCGCTTTGAATTTTGCCAGGTAATACGCCTGATAAGCTTTGTGATTTTACAAACACTCTGTCAAGCTCTTTTGAAAAATATCTCCATTCGCCAACGTCTAATTTCCTGAATAGCTTTTTGGAAAAGATTGTAAAGTAATAGGCCAGTCCGGCTTACATAACCAACAGCACTTTGTGCCTTGGTATATATATATATATATATATATATATATATATATAATTGTTTCACATTCGAAGTGAATTTTCTATTATAATTACGATTAAGGGGGCTTTGTCATTTGAAGAAAACACCGGTATAGTATTAGCCATCTTCGAAAGCATAGTTTATTTTCCTTTTATCCATAGCTTAACATTTATACATTATTTGAAGAAGACGTCTTTGAATTTTCATCCCTTCCATTTCATGATTTTATTCAATAAATAGCTCAGAATTACCGTTTTCTAATCAAATTGAATTTATTGCATGGACATTTTAAAAACAGATTTGCTGTATTCTGTAGCATTAATGAGGAAAAAATTCTTTTTTTGTGTAATCAAGTTAGCGCTGAATCAATGGGTTTTCTGTCTAAATCATGTCAATATCAGATACACTGTCCTTCTTAGATTGCCATCGTCATGTCTACAAATCAGTACGTTAGAGAAATGCGCATTTGATTGAAAGTTCCCGAGCTCACAAATAAATCGGACATAATGGTCCAAGAAATTACGACCGTCAAACATGTATTGTATTTCTAAAGCTTCATTGAATACTATGAATACGTCATCTGCGTACCTGAATTATTCTTTGTTTTAGCTTTCAAGGAATGGTTGTGGCATCGATTATTTCACGCGGAATAAGTAAAGTTAAACTGGTAGCATTAAACAAGCTGCACAAAACAGTAAAACCAGCACATTCCATGGTAATCATAAGAGCACGATTGTAACCGTGACTAATAATTATCAAATCGTACGAGCTAAATGAGTTGTGGGTTTTTATATGTGTGCGGCTCTTCCATCACATTAACCCGCATACCTTGTCCTTGACTGGAAATATCAGCAACGGAATATTTACTAATTCATAAGCTGAACGTTTTCTCACATTTCGCGTTGCGTATATAATTTTTACAATTGAACACACATTTATTGTACAGTCGTCGATGCCACTCTTTTAAATCAAATTAACGAGCTTAAGATTGAGATCAATCCGCCTTCAATAAGTGGTAAATGAATTGTAGTCCAGAAAATAACAAATACTGTACAACTATTTGGAATCGTGTTTACAATATCACGTAAATGTATTAATTCATAAAATTATATATATATATATATATATATATATATATATATATATATATATATACATATATATATTTATATATTACTAATTACGAAAAACACATGAATAACAAAGTGGATAATGGCCATTTTTTTCGAGATTACTAAACTTCGCTCTACAATCTTTCATTTAAATACATTCTGGGTTTTCATTTGATTATGGGGGTGGCAACAAATCTGACTCGGTTTTACTTCTATTTCTTGTTTTAGCTTGATTGGTAAGTGTGTATGCATTTATGTCTGTGTGTGTGCCTGTTCACCTATAAAGTTCATTCTCGATGTATTGCAAAGTGATGTCTGAAGTCTGGTCATTATTGTGTTGATGGGTAAAGAATTAACCATCTGTTCGCATTGTTCGCTGTTACGTGTACGAGTGCAGTCTTTCGTTTCACCTTCTGTGCAAATTTGAGTTCTTCATTTGGTAACCGCACAAGTGCCAATTGCAGTGTTGAACGCTCATACTGTTTAGATATTTCTGTCACCATATGTGCATCCGTTTTTTTCCTTTTCAATTTGTTGCCAATTCGATTGAATGTTTGTAGAGTCTAGTCGAGGACGTGTTCGGTCTGGCCTGGATACTTGTAAATTGTTGTTGAATTTCGTTGGTCGTGGCCAGCCGATTGGAATATAATATTGATGAATCTTTTAAATACTTAGGCAAAGTGCTTGAGAATTTGTAGACTGAATGATTTGGAGAGAATTGGCAATTTATCTTTGGCATCCATGAATATCTGTGTACTAAATGTGATATTAAATTTAACGCCGGGAAAATTCTCAATATTTATTATATTCAGCCGCAAGGTGATGTCTGAGATCTGTGCATTATTGTACTGATGGGTTGAGAATTAACCATCCGTTCACAAAGTTCTCTGTTACGTGTACGAGTCCTATTTTTCCGAGTTTAGTTTTTCATTTCATCTTTCTGCGTATATTTGCAATACACTGAGAATGACATTTACGGGCAGACAGGCACACACACAAACACAAACGCATACAAATTTACCAATCAACCAAAACAAGAAATAGAATTAAAACCGAGTCAGATTTTTTGCCACCCACATATTCAAATGAAAACCAAGAATTTATATATATTAAAGATTGTAAAGCGAAGTTTAGTAATCTCGAAATAAATTGCCATTATCCACTTTGTTATTAATTGGGCTTTTCTTCCTAATTAGAAATATACTGAGTAATATTCGAGAGTGGACATAAGAATATATATATATATATATATATATATATATATATATATATATATATATATATATATATTGAATTGAATTTAGCATTTTATTGGTACATAGTCAGGTAATAATGCTTGCCTTACCGTCGTTCATTTATTAGACATTGAAATTTGTGCATTTCCTTTGGATAGAATTAGGAGTTGTGCAGCTTTGATTTTAAAACAAGTTTTGTTATTCTCCAAAACGTCATTTAATATGCAGGTTATTCAAAGAAAAAATGAAAATCTGCTTTGAAGAATTTCTTTTCTCAAAGCTGGCGTCACCCAAAATAACTTGTTTGGAGAACGTAAATCCCAAAATATTTATTGAAGAACACATAAATAAAAACAAAACCAAAATATAAATAAAGCAATACCACAATGAAATATTGATATGTCTTAGCCGTCCGTTCAAATTGGACGTGCAGTACGAAACGTTTACTCAACTAAAGAAAAAATCAGTTACTACTCGGATGCCAAATGCAAAACTGCTGTTTAATTGTACAGCGAATCACTTGCTTAAACTTCAAGTATAGACATTAACCTTCTGAAATCGAAGCACCCAAAACAGTTTTACTGTATTAATTCAATATCTGCTTAAAGCGCATTGTAGACCTGACTCGTCTATTGCGAAAAAAACTAGTTAAAAAGTATATTATCACCAAAATATCTGGCAGATTGAAAAGATATCGTTATATCTTAATGAATTTTTGTAAATTAACACTCCAATCCAAGCAGATTCCCTTGTGTTTTCCTAACAAAAAACAAGAATATGAAGCACATAATGGAAACTGCTATTTTCAAAATCCTTTTTGCGTAGCTGCATAAACAAAATAAAACTCTGCAATTAAAGAATAGACACTGGTGAAGTGTTTGTGCGTGCTTGTGTGGCTTTTTGTCCGTGAGCCTGTCTCAACATGTGATATTCTATCTTACAGCACCTTAAGTTCAATTTAAAATTTAACAATATGGATTAACTTAGATACCGTTTGTGCGAGGAACAAATATATATATATATATATATATATATATATATATATATATATATATATATATATATATATATATATGCAATTATGCATTAGGATAAACCAAAGACAGCTTCAACGGAAAGTATAATCTCGTGCAAATTCCTTTAGTGCTTACGCGCGACCCATCAATAGGAGGCGGTATTATTCCCTTTACCCACAGTATATTTTGGTGAGCAATTAATAAAAAAAGGATAGTATAATCTCGTATACGAATGTACAAACTTGCAGTAGTGAAGCTAACTTCACATAAGATCTTGGACAATACGACTTCAAAGATAAACCACAGTACCTAATATATATACCGTGTCTGTATAGGGCACCAACACTGTGTCTATTGTGTCAGTACCCTAAAGCAATATTAGGTACCGAAAATGTACATGGTACATCGATAAAGTCCAAAGTGCATGAAATTACTGTAACAACTGGTGAACAGAAATAATTATAATTCTAAGTTTTGGTGAATTTTAGCATGCATTGAAATCCATCGTGTTGGTACCATGTACCGACTCGGCAACCATAGTGTTAGCACCATGTACATTTTTGGTACCATAATATTGGTATTGGGCATTAAGACAGTAGCCCTATTGTTTGCACTATTTGGAGGTTCAGTATATATATTATTAATAGTGAGTTTGTTTTGAAGTCGAAATGTTGAAGACTTTATATAAAGTTTGCTTCATTACTTCAGGTTTACCTATTCGTATAGAAAGTCATACCGCCCTATTATCCCACATTACTCACCAAAATATATAATGGTTAAAGGGCGTAATACCGGCTCCGAATGATCAGTCGCCAGTCATCGAGAAACGAATGTGCACGAGATTATACTTTCCGTTCATGCTGTCTTCGGTTTATCCTTCTGGTCACAACTGAACTAAATTGTTACTAGGTGCACAACACATAAAAAAATTGCACGTAGATTATCCGTTATTACAGTTGATCTGCGTGCTAAACAAAATAAAATAGGCTCTTATAATTTTTTTTAAATAGAAAAACTGTATAAAAAACTTCAAATTCAATCCGTGATTATATTTTCAATTTAATAAAGAGATATGCAGTAATAGCGCTTAGACCAAAG
Source organism: Eudiplozoon nipponicum (assembly GCA_029291075.1). NCBI lineage: Eukaryota > Metazoa > Platyhelminthes > Monogenea > Mazocraeidea > Diplozoidae > Eudiplozoon > Eudiplozoon nipponicum. Next base: position 18,672 of record JAQBSW010000508.1, read on the forward strand.
GCAATTTAGTCAGAATAACTGCCACAACCAGGTTTTTATTAGTTTAAGGCATGAAGTATTCAGTTTGATGAATTGCTTAATGTGTTTATGATGTTGAAAAAATAAAACGTTATAACGGTCACAGGCAGAACTTTTAAGGTAATTTGACTACTCAGTGAAAATTGTACGAATTCTGAATTAAGGTATTAATAGTTTATTTTTCTCCATAAATAATCACAAGAAATACCATTTCATAGGCAAATTTTCTGGTATGTATTTCATAATCTTTTATCTATATTTATTAATTAGGTCTGCCGATTTTAGGTATGACAGGTGCATTTGTAAATTAACACTCCAATCCAAGCAGATTCCCTTTTATGTGAACATGATGGATGGTGATGGAATCACCAGAAGTACCGCTAGATATATTAACCTTTCTATCATCTGGCAGTAGAGTTTGTATTCAATTGATTTCATTTTAGAAAATATTACTTAATTTTATTAAATTTTATCTAAGCACGCAGCGTTCTGTAATAGTTTCTGCGATGTTGAACTCTTAAGCTGAAACGAGTATTAGCAAATGCGCTGTATTTCTTGAATCTCAGTTGAGAAAATATCGAAAAAATAAGTGATTGAAATTTAATAATACATTTACCTTTGGCAAACAGAAACAGAGCATTTTGTTTTAAAGAAAACGCGCTCTGAACCAGGCGGTTGTTAGTGCAATCCTGCTTGCGTGAGATGACAATGGCTTGTGAGTTGTCGCTTTTTGAATGTGGTATTTTTTGTATGCATCTCAACAAATAACAAATAAATCCATAGAAATAAATCAATTCGTGAATTGCGCACACATTCTTGTTTGTGTGAGTATATGCTTGTCAGCTTTTGATTTTCTATCGGTTTATTTACCGGCATTGACAACTCGTTTAGAAAATACCCGACTATGCATCTCCTGTTTTGGATCCTAATTTGAACTTAATAACCATTTGAGCATATTTCTCGTTCGACATGAATACTGGCGAATTAATTTTCTTTTTAACCAGGGTTTTGAGGCCATTTGTTGAAAAAATTCTACTTACCGAATTCCACGTATTTTTATAATCGCCTTCAATTAATGTAAAATAAAATTTAAACTTCTCACGATTAATATTTATTTTAATTTCACTCAAATCAATGATCGAAAATTTTACTTGTGATTTAAATATTTTAAAATTAAATTTAAATTACTGTACACTGCACATTTTTATCACTAAATATTTCTAATTAACAAAATTTGTTTTAATAAATATCAGACAAATTAGGAAAATGATCCAAAATGAAACTTTTCTGTTTTAAATTAAGTGAGCCAAATATCATTAGAGAACGCAATTAGTAAAAATAATATTTACAATGAACAACACTATTTATTGGAAACTATGCCAATGGAAGTTTTTTGTAATACTGCCATCAATAACCTGTTTAAATATTGCATACATTAGATTTTACCATCGCTATCGCGGGATATTTCAAAAAAGCATATTATCACGCAGGAAATTGAAATTATTAGGCACGTAGTGACACAGGGAAATACAAAGAAATCGACGCATTTCTAGCTAATAAACACGCTAGTCAGAATTATTTTAGTCTTTTAACGAAGATTGAAGCTAAAAGAAACGATGAAACTTCGACTGGCATAATGGCTCCCAATAAAGTTACGACAGTCACAGTTTACTTCTACCTAATGGTGATTCAACATGATTAAATACTTTGCTTATAATAAAAAGTTTTTGTTATTTTCTCGATTTCATCAACCTTTGCGAATTTAGTGACTAAAGGAAACACATCATGAGAAGAATAGTAAAAAATGAACTTTTAAATGCTTTCTTAATAAAATTTATAATATATTTAAAGCGTCGAATTTTATTTTATCACTAAAGTAATCAATTTCTCGTTCTCCATTCAATGATGTCAACGCATATTCTACAAATTTCGCAACGAATTTGATAAAGATAACCATTTCATTTAAAAAAAATTAGACATGCAATATTAATAACTATAAATTTCAACTGTTTACGGTAACATATTTACTATAAATTGATCACTTAAAAACAAGCTTGACCGGATCATATCCTAAGCCTAATTCAGTAAATTAATTGTTTAGAAATCAGCAGCATTTTAATTTACTGCGTTTAATATTTTTGCTTATTCTGCATATCACGTTCTTGTTTCTTCCATTTATGTAAGCTTATTTATTTTCTGTCATTTAAAAAAAATTTTATTGTTATTTCTTATCTTGTTTTTGTCGTTATTCGCGTAACTCTTTCATTTGCAATTTCTGTTATAATTTTTTTCTATGAATATGTCTTGATCACTTTTGAATTTTGTCAATCTTTTTGATGATTTTCTTGTAATTTTCCATCTTTATGTTCTTTGCTGTTGTATTTTGATGTTTAAGTTTTCTCGTTATGGTTGTTGTGTTGTGGTTGGTGATTTAGATCGAGTTATTTTGAGCTTGATCTTTGTTGTTACGTTGTTCTCCTGATATTGTTATTTTTGCGAAATGTATTATTGTTATTCAAATCTAGGCAACATTATACAAGTCAAAACAATCAATAATTTTTTTCAAAAGTTTTTTTTATGTAACGCTTTGATAACAGTACTTGGCGTCAAGGTGTAAAAATATTTGCTGCAATGGAATAATACATTATTTTGTACATAACTCAAAGTTTCCCGTTTAGACAGCATATTTTGTTTAAAATACAATATTGACAAATCAATAAATATGTTCACAGGCACAGACTACAAAATGATCCTCCATACGTTTCAGCTAGAGTTTAATTTCTACGAGTGTGATTATTTGGTTAAAATGAATAAAGTTTAGCCTAAATTAAAATAGCTTGGCTTATGTGATAACAAGTGTGAAGTGTTAGATCGTTAATAAAATCAATGTAGATTCAAGAATAATAGATTCATTAATATTAAAGCTATTAAAAATGCTGAAATAAAATTAGATTTAGATAGATCAAGAAATAAATGTCAACAGTTGTCAGCTTTAATCAAAAGAATAGTGTTAGCAACAAATATAATAACGTATGCTTGGAAGGGAAAATGCAATCTCTTGATAGGACCAACTGAACCACGTTAAAAGGAAGTAGACCATATCACAAGTACACTGTTGCTAAGTTAATGAATTGGTAGAAATTTTTTTTCAGACAATTAATTAACCACAACACAAATAGCCAACGTACGCGAATTGAAGGGGAAACAACTCGTCGTATGACGCGTTGTGAAAGTTGCATTTATTTCATTACACAGGTAAAAAAGTAATGTAGATAGCGAAATCTGTTATTTCGTTGCTATATCCATTCTGGCATAATTCAGTTAAGAATCCAAATGAGTGAGTTGGAAATTATTATATTTGGCGAACAAATTGAGAACTGTTAAAAAAATTATTCTATTACATTTCATTACATAGCTTCAAATAGCCGTCTAAATGTATACCCTTTAATCTGGTAAATTTCAATTCATTTGATTGGATATCCACTTTGCAGGTGATATTTCTAGTCATGTACTGTATGCGAAACATTTAAGTGTAAAAACAGCACATCAGATTTCATTACAACTTATTTTATTTGCGGTCATGCTCTAATGAGTATCTTATAATATCTTTATTCTTTATTATGTGTCACTAAAGGTAAATTTAATGTTTTGCGACTGCAATATATATATATATATATATATATATATATATATATATATATATATATATATATATATATATATATATTCGATTGGTGCATATTTTTAGCTCGTTAACTCGTTGTTATAAATTTGAACACCAATAAAACAATTAATGATTGCATACATGTTAATAGTATTTTAGCAAATATTTTCTGAACAATCGAACCTCATGAGTTACACCTAACTGATTTGTGTTGTAAAATTAAAATTTTATTTTAACGTTGACTTATTTTCATTTTTATTGTTTTGGAACTGTAATGGTTTAAAATGAATGCTCTGTGGTGTTGCACAAAACGCACAGGAAAATTAGTTAAAATTTTGTATTATGAAGAGGGCCATAAGACGGTTACCAGCAAATACACAAAATGTGTCCCTGATTAACTAGCTGTGTGCATTCTGCGTTCTTGTTTGAAAACAAGCCGGCTGCCGGAGCTTCGCCAAGTGATCGTTAGGCAGATGGTTCTTAATAGACTAATTGAGCAGGAATAAAATGGTAGGCTTACACTACGTTGTAGGCCACCGAGTAAGTGCAGGATTAATTGCGATTCAAATTACTGACTGAAAGTGGTGTGAGAAACAGTACATGTTTGCGTTACAAATGCATGAAGCTCGTATACGCGATGAATTGAGTTTAGCATTTTATTGGTGCATAGTCAGGTAATAATGCTTGCCTTACCGTTGTTCATTTATCAGACATTGAAATTTGTGCATTTCCTTTGGATAGAATTAGGAGTTGTGCAGCTTTGATTTTAACACCTTACTGGAATTTTCAAAAAACATTCAATGATAAATATAAATGTGCGTAATTTCATTCCCACATTCAAAATTTGGATTACGGATTGGCTTCCTCTATCCAAAGTATTAAAGATTAATGGTATTTAGCAGATTTCACAACGGAACGTAGATATGGAAAGTAAACGAACTTTTTTTCTAACGTGACGGCAGAATGCGTTCGCACCTTGAATTAATTGTATCTCTACATAATCTATTTTACTAATTTATAATTTTCTAAAATAATTTCGTTTACTCTGGTTACGTTGTAGTAACAGTAGTCATATTTTTGCAATAAATATAATATCATGGCGTAACTGGTCTATTGCAAAGCTGCAACTTGCTGTTGGAGTATTGATTATGAATAGCTACCATTATTACCAGAATAATGCTGCTAACTATCATAGTTTAATTGTAAGAAACATACACTTTCAATTAGCAATTACTTGCTCGACTGTTAGTACTTTTTATTTTCTAAATTTCAACGCTTTCATTTTGTAAACAATTTGGCAAAGTTTGAGCTTAGTCTGAAGGTGACGCGTGCTTATCTCGAAATATCAAATTGTAGTATCTCGAAATACTCGCTCTTAATAGACAGTTGATTCTTGATTGTTTAGCATGTGGTGGAGTGTAACAATACGGAATGATATTATCCACGTTGTTTATAGCGTTCTATTGTAGAAATTTGGTTTTATATCCTTCAAACCCATCTAAATTTTAACATTCACAATTTATGAAATATGATCCGTATTTACTTCTCGTTTATGTGAAGATATGTGCAAAAATGGTTTTGTTAAAAAAATTAGCATAATTATCTTTACTTTTCACACACACAGGTGCGCGCGTGCTGTGGTCGTAATTCACGTGACACACGATTTGACATGCCTACATACCAAATCGATAATTTTAGTAAGACTGTATCTAGTTGAGAAACAGCTCACAAGTCCACACAACGTTGCGATATTCATTTGCAATTTTCGAAGTTATGCTATCACAAGCGTCAAGCAATGAGGAAATTACTCGACGTAACAATTCATGTGATATTGAGAGAACAGAAAATGAGTTCTATAAAGTGATCGTGAAGCAGACGGACATGGAAGATTATATGCAAGAGGATGCTGCCGAGTTGTTTTTGGAGGCTGTAGAACGTTACGACTCGGAAAAAGCAATTGCAAGCCATATAAAGGCTGAATTTGATAGTCGATACTACCGGACTTGGCACTGCATTGTCGGGAGATCTTTCGGCAGGTAGTGTAAATTATTTTGCTTTACATCCATTGGTTCAGTTACTTCCCTTAGCGATGCTTAAATCTTACATATAAATTATTATATAATAATTTTACTAATCCCAATCGCAAAATTGCCAAATACCAAAACGATCGGTACATTTTGCTGAAAGATATCTAAATATAGTGACAGAAGAAAATTATTTTTTCTATATATATATATATATATATATATATATATATATATATATATATATATATATACCTGCCTACAAAGCTCAAGAAATTTATTTAAATTTGAAACACGGGGTTTACGAATTTGTCAAAAAATTTCGCAGCTAAGTCCAAATTTATTTTTAACAATATTTTTGGCCGCCCACAATGCATTTATTTATAGAAATTTATATAATCCTGCAAAATGCATAAAAATGCTAGTTTTCTATTAAGTGAGTTATGCTCTTCCGGCAGTCATTATGGTATGGCTAAATGGAGGCTGACAAAATAATTGGTTTCACAGTGTGAAACAACTGGCTAAAAGTAATTAAAAACTTCTGCAATTTCATTTATACCGATGACAAGTTTATAAATTTATTAGCTTATTATTTTTATATCATCCTTGTGATGTACATCAAGAGCAATACCCAGAAGAATATATATTTATGCTCTCCTCAAACGAGGTGAAATAAATTATGCTGTTTCTGCTTATCCTGCCATTTTTATAAATGGTCGTTATGGATATTAATAAAATGTATAAAAGCAAATATGGTTACCAATATTATATTTATGGTAATGTTAATTTTAGATCTAGGTTTATTTTATAACTAAATATGTTTTGGTATTGTTGTTTAAATTCGAGTCCCAAATGAAATTATAGATTATCTTTAAAACAAAGTGTACGTAATCTATTACCGGCTTAATTACGGTACCTACAGAAACTGGCTGCTCAAATAATCTATGGTAAATCTGCATGTTCCTATTAGACCCTATTTTTGTACGCCACAATACAACAATAAACGCATATTTTCCATATAAATATATATATATATTTATATACTTTCTAAATTTTATCCTGTTTAAATAAGATATACATAAAAGGTTATGTGGTTTTTAGACCGGATTATCAGAATTTTATAAAGATTCTTTTACATTTTTGTTAAAATTGAGAATCACATTTGCAATAAATTGTTTTCTGTATAGCGTAATTCTTGTAACCTCCAGTGCTCAGACCTGGTGAAATCTAATGAGTGTCTTTATATTTGTAATGAAAATTTTTCTTGTGAATTTCTAATTCGCCATAAGAGATAATACCACCCATATAAACAAGAGAATTTTACAGCTATAACATATAATTAAGCTAACATTAATTGCGAGGGCGTTGATAAAATTAATTTAATTCATGTTTGAAAAGCTTGATAGGTATAATTTTTGCAGTATAAACTAAGCATTCTATAAAGTAGAAAAGACAATTCATCAAAGAATAAGGATTCGTCCTCGTTTGGAACATTTAAAGTACGTTCCAACATTTGGACTATTCTGCCGCATGCTATACTAATTTCTCAGTGATAAATTTTAGGCTAGACTTTCTTTCAGTTTGAGCCGAAATGACATTTCTATGACTCGAAGTCCCAACATATCAATATTGAAAAGTTAACACGTTACTTGGAAAGTGTTGTTGAATCGAACACACACACACACACTCACACTACACACACACACACACACACACATATATATATATATATATATATATATATATATATATATATATATATAATTAGATAATCATCGATTGCTCAGGCGGTGATAACAAATAATTAAACAAATTTTTTTGAAAAACTCGAAAGCGGACTACCTCATGAATACTCTTTTCCAATTTATGCGATGCTCATTTTATACAGATGAATGCAAACATGACAAGATTGGTGTTAGATCATGCTTGCAACCTTAATTTAATTCATTATTATCATTCTCAACGCAGTCAATTTTGGTAAAATTCTATAAACGTTACGTTCAATACCAATTTCCTAGGTAAATTGGTGTCTCATCAACCATAAATGATTTGGTGTTAGCTCTTTAGATCTTCTAAATTGCTGCCATTTACTCACGTTAAGAAGTAGTGGTTAGAGAAAACCGCTAGAATATATTAGGTTGATTTTTTTATTTCGCTGATATGCCATTACTTAAAAGTAGTCCTGTTTCCAAATTGTTTTTAAAATGTTTATTTATTTAAACCATTAGTTAAACAACAAATATCGCAAACATTGACGTTCTTCATTTCGGTATTTTGTATTCCTTGAATTCTTCAAACTGCCTTTAAATCATTTCTTCATTCAGTTGCAATACCTATTGGTGTGTATAAACATAGTCCAGTTTGTAGAATTTTAAAGTGGATAAAAGCTTTTTCTTCATTTGAGAACCTCTTCGTCAAATTTTTCTGCTTGAAAATAATAAAAAACACTTAAACCATATTTCTTACAGCAAATTCCAAATTCCCAGATTCTTACCGACATTGCAGACCGTGTCATACCATCTTTGGGTTGGTTTGTGTGCCTTGGTTTGTACAAGTGATGCAGAAGATCGTGTTAACGCTTTACAAACTAGGATTTCCACAACGAGATGTCAGATTAACCATTTTCAGGTCCCCACTAAAATCTTTTTATAAAATCCAACAATTACTATAGATTGGATTGTATAGCTGCGCCTATGTATTATGATAGCGAAATGCTGTGTATTATTAGTATTAGTAGTATTATGATTTTTCCTTTGTTAGGTTTTAATTGAAATAAGAGCATAACAGTTCCCATGTGCCCATGGGAATTATATTAAACAATTTATTGTCTCCCATTTCTAAAATAAAAATTTTAGACTAAAACATTTAGATCGCTATTTACATTTTTGAATAAATTAACATTTTTTCTAATATTACTTTGCGAAAAATGAACAAAAACTCAATACCAGCAAGTAACATTCCTTATCGCTTTTCTGCTTAATGATGGTTAAATATTGAACCAAATCGTTTAATCTCTTCAGCCTCTTCGCGCACTGTGCAATATATTTCTGCTTCAATCAAATTTCCAATGATTGCACGGTTGCAGAAAAAAGTCAAATGAAGTTTTCAGCATTTCAACGTGCTAAGTCGAGAATCCAAACATGAAGAAGAGATTGATTTTTTAATTGAACAACTTCTGAATGTGTGACTCAGGCTTTAGAAGTTCTGCCGTTTTAACTCCAGACGAATTATCTAGTCAACCTTTCTGACATTGTACAGTGGTTAGATCCTCATTAGTATGTATGGCGTTGTTTTATGATGATAAACTATACAATTGTATTTTTCCCGACTAATTTTCTGGTAGATTTAGTTTTGACAGAAATATGAGCTATCAATTGACCAAAAATATTTCCAGCATAAAATGCAGTTATGAAAGATATTCAACAGCGTGAATTTTATTAATTTACACTAATCAGATGAAATTGACTAAATTTAAGAATTAAGCAGGTATTAATGCCATTTTCACATAAACGAATTGATTTGCTAACTTAAGTAGCAATAATCTCTGTACGCATGATGCAATATGGTTATAATTTCATAAGCTGTCTATTATTTACGCAACATAAAAAATTAAGATTTAATATTCTCATGTTTCATTGAACTATATAGCAGGCAAGTATAAGTTAAACTTTTAATTCTTCATTTACTCAAATCAATGTTATGTTTTATATGCTTATATAAAAGCCATTATTTTTATCTTGCCAATTCGAACTTAAATAAAAATATGCAGGTTGCTTGTTAAATCGAACAAAACTAACGAGTCAACTTCAACTTGTTTGACTGTACTGATTGAACATGTGGCAAACTATGTCTGTAGGAAACAATAATTGAATAGCGATTGTTGGTAACAAATCTTTAAATCAATTTTGTGAGTTTGGAGTAAACACCACTCTAATTGTATTTAACCAGTCGTCGAGCAACATATCAAAACTACCGTCAAGCGTAAACCCTAACGCGTTACGACCTTCCATGACAATCTTCGTAGTACGATGGCAAACTGAGTAGCAAGGATCGATCCGCAATGCATATATTTGGAAAGCAAAATGACTTATGCGTCTCTCATCCGTAGTAGTCTCGCATATGTTATACTTGACTGGAAATAACTTCTGCACGATTACTATGCAGTCACGAAAATAAACTCTTTCCAGTTATTCCACACACATACACACACACACACACACACATATATATATATATATATATATATATATATATATATATATATATATATATATAGGCAGACAAATAAACAATAATTGATTGCGCGGTTGATGGTAACAATTCTTCAAATCAAGTTTGCCAGCCTGAAATAAACTCCAATCCCATTGTATTTAAACAGTCGTCGAACAACATAACACAACTACTACCAATCGCACGCAATGACGCGTTTTGACCTTGCATGACTATCATCAGAGTATGACTTGCGGAATCAGTCCGCATTGCAAATATATATAATTGATTTGAAAGTATTCTAATATAGCTCTGCATTGGTTTCTTTAAAATCGTATTTCAATTTCGTTTTGTTTACTCGTAGATATCTATCAAGGTGTAAACTTGGAGCACGGGAATATCCAGGTTTTATTACGATCGGTACCATCTAGATTAAAATTTATGGTTCTTTATAAGTTACACAATGTCATGAAGTAGATGTGGCCGTTTTTCCTGTTTTTTAGATTAAGGTGAAAAACTATTACGGAACTTAGAAATTTCTGCCTGACCACTGACAATCGTGAGTAATTAATTTTTCGAAAACTCACGCGATAGTTTATTGAATTTGGGGATTGAGAAAATAATTACTAGCAGTGATGATTATTTGATACAGTTACGACAATGTTAATGCTAGTTTATTAGTTAAATTGACAAGACGTGGGATAAGTATGATATTTAACGCGATGCAAAAAGCGTAGCTATTAATCTCACGATGTGCACGGCCCAGTTTTACCATGCTTTCGGGTTAAACGCCTATGTTTCACTCGCGCAAATTCACAGAGAAGTAGATCTATCTTAAAAACTGCATGTCATAAAGTTTGCACTTCTTATACGTCATATGAAATAAGAAATCTCTTTACCCTTCCTAGCTGGAACGTGTTACTTGGATTTTCAACCTCTTGATGGGTAAACTAGACACATTTGGCTATTGTGTATTGCGTTCTATGATTTATACACAGCATCGAATCGTGCAGACTTCATCTAAGAAAAAAACCCGACGTGAATAAAGTTTATTAGACCATTCATGATAACTTTTAAAGAATTACAATGAATGGGGAGTTATATTTTATATTTAAAAGGAGCAACTTATTTCACCAAAATATACGAAGAGAATTATATTTTTGGACCAGAAGAGACTACCTAAGGTTTTATTTTGTGTTGTTATCATCATGATCACCCAAGTTTTAATATTCGCCAAAAACCGTATAACGAAATTCAGAAGGGATGACTTTAATGAACATTTAAACGGCATGCCTCAGATAACTAAAATTGTAAAAGCTTAAACAGTAAAAACAATTGTATTAACGTGGCATGAGATAATTATCTGAGAACACTTTGCCTTCACAATATGGTATTGGTATTGTGCCGCTATTTGTAGAATGAAATGTTTGTATCTTCCAATGAATTATGCAGTTTGGAGCAATGGTGATTTCCCCTCTCTTCTACTGATGAGGATGCTGTACTTACGAATAAGCTGAAGCTCTGCTTAAACGTGCAGAAAATAATTCGAAAAGAAATTAAATTGGACTGGAACAAAGACATAACCGACATGCCTTTAAAAATAATCAAGGCTTCGCAAAATCCGACACACATCAATTACGGACGCAATTACAATGAAAGCGATGACACACCAAATGACGTTACGCAAAAGGAGTGGTCTAAATTGCACAAAAGCAGTGGTCTAAATTGCGCAAAGCAAAGGCCAGCATAACGAAGAGGAGATTGGTTACAACACATGTACAGTGGGATTGGATGAACGAATATACTAACGAATCCAGAACAATGGCTGTAGATACTTGTAGCAATAAGATTTATTAATAAATGTTATTCCATGGAGTACGTTGTTTTGTCCTTACATTTTAAAAAATGGTGAAATTAGAAATATCAATATATATATATATATATTTATTTATATATATATATATATATATATATATATATATATATATATATATATATATATATATATTACAAATTATCGAGCCTGTGCAAATTCAAAAAGTAAAGTATTTCAAAATGCGAATCATTTAGCAGGTGCCAACACAATTGAGAAAGACTAAACTTGACCAAAATTGAGATTTGCAGTAAATGCTTAACACAGGTTTCTCCAATGTATCCACACACTCTCACCTCGATTTTCATCAGTTCTCATATTTCCCGGTATTCATTACATTATACAATTAAATATATTTTAGTTATATATATAACTGCTATATAACCTATTGTGTAATTTTTAATGCGTACCTAGAAACAAATTAGATCGAATAGGAGTAGAAGGATATACCAATATCAGCGTTTACAATATGAAACCCAGTTACCACGAAAAACACAGCCTACCGGCTCAATTGAACTTTATGCTTCTCGGAATAATACTGAGGTAAATCAGATTATGTAATATATTTTCAACAGAGCATTAACATGTATGTAACTTAGAATGAATATATATGGTGTACCGAAGCGTAAATTGCCTATTAATTATTGTTATACAGCACACGTAAAAAATGGTCATTTTCGTTTCGCCGAATCTCAACCCGACCGTAATTTCTTGTCTTTAGGTTGCCATTGGTAGTAGCTAACGTGGAGCGTGTTAAACTAATGACATGTATTATGCAACAAGAAACAGGAAGCAGGAAACTCGCGTACTAGGGCACGCGCACACGCATAAATAATTAACCATTAAATATGTTGAAATCATATACTAATTTATTTTTTAAATTTGGCTGAGAATTAATTATGTGGCAGAAAAACGTCTTCCGTTCTGTGTTCTAATTTTCCGCTCTTTGCGTTTTGTAAATAACTTGAAATCAACCTGATTGGTAAGCTGTCCTACGCAGAATCCATCATCCTCAGAAGATAAAACAAAAGATGTCCGGGCGTGATTTTCATACCAATTAGTAAATAGGTTGTGTATTTGTGCGTGTCTCTGCGTGCACATTTTCAGCTTCCATTTTGTTGTTGTATAATGTACTTATTCACTCTAGATGGCATTCCTCAATGGACCATATTGAGAACTTTTCTAACTGTTATTTTCTAATTTGTGTCGGGATAAATAAAATTCGATTAATGTTTATATCAAGCTCGGAATATATATTTAAATATATTTTGCACCACACCCGCAGTCATTGAATGTTAAATGTTAAAATGTTTGACTATATCGTGCATACCTGCTGCTTTATTATTTGTTGCTAAGTTAACCAGTTTATTTCTCAAGTTAATTTGTAAATGCAAACAATTCGCTCAAATAAATATATTATATATATATATATATATATATATATATATATATATATATATATATATATATATATACATATATACATATGCGAGATTTTGTAATCATTTCTCATGACGTTGCTATTCATGTAAATAATCAGTATATATATATATATATATATATATATATATATATATATATATATATATATATATATATATATATATATATATATATATATTAGAAATATTCTATTCAGATGTCATAAAAAGCAGGAGAGTAAATTAAATAAAAGCGTGACTGAGTTAAATTTTTTAGCCTTGCAATTCAGATCACGATTGCTTTTGTCTTTGCGTGTCATTGCAAAATAATAATGAATAGTTAAGCCCTCCTCACTGGCACTTCTATGATGTAAAACAGCATATACGGATCATTTATCCAATCGTTGAGACGAACATGCTGAAACGTTCAAGTTAATGATATCTCGGCTTCAAGGTGTGTGGAAGTGATCAGTGAAATACATGTAAGGAGGTATAGATGACTCGATTATTTAAAGGTCAAAACGGATTTGCGTTAATTTTCTTCATTCATCATGAGTCACTGATATAAATATTTTTAACTTTATAAAAAAATAAAAAACTTTGTTGTGTCTACATTGCCTGTAGATTTAAAATAGTTTTCACTAAAGACCAGTATAAAATTTTTCCCCTTTCACAATTTATATATGCGACACAGGATTTAGTAAACCAATGCAGTCGATACCGAACAATATACGTGAAATAATCTGATTTCACTGATGTTATCTGGCATACAGTTCGCAATAAAATTATAAATTTTATTATAAAAGACAAAATGTGGTCAGGCATAAATTTGTGGTTTCCTCTTATTTTATATAATGTTACTTTTTGCATAAAAAATATGTTTAGATAAAACTTAATATATTTTGTTTTTATTCCGTCATTTTCTTGACTGGGACAGTTAATAGCACTCGTAGGTAGGTAAAATTTTGAATTCATTCCATTTCCCGACGCAATGATTTATTTGGACTTAATTGATTGGTTCTCACTTGTCCCTTCACTCTGACACCGTCCATCAGTTGCTTGTCTAAAAATAACATTTTGAGAATTCATTTACAGTCTCATACTCTTCATAATACGAAGAAAAAAATTGTGGAAAATGACATATTTTGTTTCACAGAAGATGTTTACTACAGAATTTCAGTATAACTTAGCGGTTACCTGTCTGGGCTGTATTATTCCAATGCCGCGTTTTGCGTACGCTGGTAATAGCTATGCACGGACAATTTTACGAAGATCCGATTGATCACAATTTCCAATTTTGTTTTGTCTTTGATCGGGTTGACTTATTATTCGTTTCAATGGAAATGCGGTTCTATCACATCTTTGTTTACTGTCGACGTTTCGGTGCCTAATTTCCAGCACCATCCTCAGGTAACTATACACAGTACAATAATCACAATAGCAGATTTAAGCAAATGTGGTAACCTCGTTCCAAAACTATTCTATTTATATATATTTTTTTGACTCAACACTAGTTTTAATTATAGAATTTGTCTCAGTAACTAAACTCAATATATAACTATTTGTAATTAGCCGACCAATCCTTACCTCAGCTATCTCAAATTCCCGGTATACATAATCTCATCTCGTATGCAGAATATTGTAGGGGAGAGAGACAGTATCGAACCTTTTCTTATTTGTTATAACTGTATTGCTACTATGTCACGGTAATCAAAATTCAAAAATGATAAAACTAAAACCTTGACTGTCATATACTGTATTTTATTTAAAGCCGGGAACTCTAATGTATACAATGGTGTATGAGGTATTGCGCACATAGTAACAAATTAGTTCAAATATGGAGCAGCAAGTTACTTAGATGGATGGAGAGTGAATGTCATAGCTACGCTTAGGTGAAAGACTAAAGAGAGAAAGGTAGAGATAGTATGGACAACTAACGTTTTTCAAAAACTAATCGTAAGCACAATGCAATGTTAATCAACTCTTAGAAATAACTGCATAAGAATATTTGCTCATATGACTAAAATTATTCATTATACCTATATACATATATATCTAAATATATATAAATATATATACCCGCGTACGCAAAACGCGGCATTGGAATATATGAAGCTAGCACTCCGAAAAACTTCAAAAAATACTTGAGCTGTATTATCTTTGCTATTAGTCAGACACATTGAAATAATTCAGGATGATCAAGACTGAATTCACATTACATAAGGTATGATTCTTTGATATCCTTTGGTATAAACTGAGCAAATAGTGGCTATGATACAGAATTTTGGTAGTGAAACATATACTTGTCCATTTCATTCTATCTGCAAAACTGTTATGTTTATTAGGAAGAGTAAACATCCAAACTTCCCAAATAGTTTATAACCACGGTGGATTTGAGCTTGATCGAATATATTTTCTTATGTATGTTTTGCTTAGAAACCTTGGTTAGCATTAATTGCGCGTGTTGTTGACATTTTAAAGCTGAAAAACAGTCACTATATATATATATATATATATATATATATATATATATATCTATATCTATATATATATATATCATGATGTAATTTACTGGAAAGTATACATCTCGGTGCCACCAAGATAATTATCGCAGCAAATCTAACACGGGCCTACAAACTCTGTAATCACGGTTTAAAGTATAATGCATTAAAAAGGAAATAGGTTCTCCGAACTACGACAAGTCTCCAACAATTGAAAGGAAATTCATTACTTCATATGTTAACAATTGAATTGACATCTATTTTGTAGCAACTGGCATACGGATATTATTACAATTCTAAATTAATGACTGATGATTGATCAAATGAAATAATTAAATTAATTTAACAAAAATTACAATTATCATCATCCAAGCAATATTAAAAGTAATAATCACATTTGATGTTAATAGGATCGAGTGTGCATAAAAAATCCATGGCCGAGATTCCGCACAAGTGAAATAATTTTCAAAAGATATTGTGCGCAGCAGGACACTTTCAAGTGTTCAATGTAAACGCCCCAGCTTCAAGTTAATGCCGCACGACGTTACAAAGTCAGTTAGGTGCAAATGATGGCTGAATTAGTACTGTTAGTGAGCCCTTGTTAGGGCCGGTATTGCGTTCGCCGGCAAATGCCGAGAAAGTCAGTTAGTGTAGGAGTGTCTAGAAGTACTCCTTGAAACCAGCCCAGGTTGACTTGGGTTGTTGTTCCTTCTTTTGTGTCGTTGGCATCCATGGCGAGTAAGTGTAATCTCATTGAAGTTCTGCTGTAACTGGCTCATTGTAGGGACCAAATGTAGATCTTGCTCCGTCTCACTAGTTGTACAGCAACAAGATTGTGAAGCAAACTCAAAGATCAGCGTAGGTGACGATCGCAGACAGCACGCACACGTAACGCACAGCAGAAGGCAAACTAAACTATTGACTTGCATGGTAAATTCACCATGCTTAAATAGCCTTGATTGGGCAGCTCGCTCGCCATTGTTTAACGGCAAATTTCGCTTGTTTCTCATTGGTGCCGCGTAAATTGAATTTAATTTAATTTACACAATATCTCGGCGAATGGTTTTGAGTCGTTACATCGTTTTCAACTCTGATAAAAGAAAAAAGAAACATTCCTATCGTCGAGGCTTGATAAGAAATGCATGGCAGAGTTCGAAACAAGTGAAGTAATTGGTTATTATTCTGCCAACAGCTACAAAAAATGTACCGTAAATGCTGGACTTATGTATGCTTGTTGGTTGCTTCAACAATGATATTTTGCCAAGAAACCACTAGAAATTGCTTCACAAATTGTTAGCTGTTGTTTCAGGTCATACCGCGTAAGGCAAAATAGATCAGTGCAAGATTTGGGAGCCGCAACCTGAGGATTTCAAGGTAGATTGCCTCTGAAGATGCCAGGTGTAAAACCTGTGCAAGGTGGATCACCGTCAATGTGTTGGTATACGACGAAAGGAGCTAGGGTGTGCTCGACGTTGTGGTATTATTATTTGTAGAGTGGTGGCTATGCAACTGACAAAGTTGAGATATGCATTGAAATTAGCTTGTACCATGATATGAAGCTGATAACTACTTAGTGTTGCTACACAAAAGCGTTAGCTCTAAGTAGCTGGTCATACCAAAGTAGGCCATGTGAGCTCAGTTGTGAGCCATACGTTACAATGTAAAAATGTATACATGAAAATCAATAGGTAACTTCATTAAAAAATGTGTACTCGAACATTGCCTTAGAGATGGCATAATACCGAAGAACTGTTGAAAAATGCTACAAAATTGTTAGCTAAGAACAACTTGTTATACCACTTGAGACAAGTGAGTTTGAGAAAAATATAATGAATCATGTGGATTCATAGGTCACGTTGCGTGACATAGGGCTCAAGTGGTGCGCGTAAAGTTAAAAATAAAGAAAATTTAATGTTAAAAAATATCAGTCACGCGTTATGAAAGGCAAGCTATTGATAGGTTGAGATTTTTGGCAGATGGAGCCTGAGACGTGTGTAGAAAATGGAATGCGCTCTGGATCAGGCGGTTTGATATACCGTTTCAACCTGTTTATGCTTACTGATGTAGGTGTCGTGCCTTGCATGATGATGAAGTATTTGGATTGTCTGAGAAAAATCGTGTATGGACCGCGTTACTTTGGTTGTAGTGGTGCAACAGCAGTGTCGTTGCGAACGAGTACTCTGTTGCAGCTGGTGATCTGCGGGTGAACGACAACTGGACGAAGCGTATGTCTCGGCTGCTGTTTAGACATGTTACCGAAATGAAGTCGAAGGCGGATAGCTTCGTCTTGTGGGTCATCCTGTGCGGGTAGTAGGCCTGGGAGCTGACTAGGCAGGATTAGATTCATGCCATACTAGAGTTGTAACACAGACGCTTTAATGGATTCACGAGTGCGGGGACGCATGGGAAGCAGAACTAAAGATAGTGCATCGACCCAGCTGCAATTAATGGATGAAGATTCTAAAGCATCTTTAAGTTCCCTATGCATTTTCTCTACTATACCGTTCGATTGGGGATAGTAGACAGCTGTCTGGCCTAAGATGAATCCCATGAACCGCAAGGTGGTTTTGAAACGATCCAATGAGAAGCAAGTGCTTCTGTCAGTGATGACCTCACTGGTAATACCATAATTGGATATCAATGCAGAGATAAAACCGTTAGTTACTTCGTCTGCAGAAATGGTACCAAGAGGTAATGCCGCAGGTCAACTTGTAAATCTATCAATCATAGTTAGAAGGTAGCTGAGTCCTTGAACCTTAGTCTGATGAACTATGTGGATGTTGACGATGGCTAGGCGAGAAGTAGTTCGGAAATGTTACAACTTATAACAAGTGTGCCGTGTGATCTTGTTTTTCTGACAAATGGTACACTCGGTCACCCAACGTTTATCATTCTACCTGAGCCTGTGACCCAGGAACGATCTGTAAGAAGGCGGACAGTCACTTTGCTTCCTGGGCGAGAAATTGAGTGAATTGATTCGAAAACCTTTCTCTGTAGGCTGGTCGGCAGAACTGGCTTGTTGAGCTGCGTACCCATGAAATAAAAAATGGGTAAAGCTTTCCAGAGACGACATAAGAACTTGGTGGGTTGACGGGCCACTAATCATTGAATGTGTGTGTCACCACGCTCTTCTGTTCGCAGAAGGGATGGCATTAGTGCAGGTTCGCTGAGTGTCACAGAGTTGACAATGAATGCCGACGGCGAATGTGGTTTTAGCAAGATGTCTGACCTTGAAATGGCGTCTGCGATGAAGTTTTCCTCGCCTTTGACATGAAAGGTGTCAGAAGCATCTGTCGTGAGTATAAATGGTCCATGAAAATTTGGATGTGTTAGCATAGTAGTATTTGCTAACGAGTTGATGGCGTGTCGAAGTAATTCCTCCTCTTCAGATGACCAAGTGATGATGGAATTCTTACTAAGTCCTTTTAGATTCCACAGATGCCTGCACAAAGAATAAAGTTGTCTTGAAGGGTCGAGAAGTAATTTACGATAGTAGCTTAGAATTCCCAAAATATTCTGCATTTCGCTAACAGTCTTGGGTGACTTAATATTCCTGATTTAATTCGCCTTTGACGGCAAAGGTTGACAACTTCGTGGCGTGATAAGATGCCCTAAGAAGTCCACAGATGTAGTTGCAATCTGCGTCTTGTCACAGTTGATCTCGAGCCCGTTGTTTTGAAAAGTATAAGAAGACATTTTATAGATGCTTGGCATGTGATATTAAGTCTGGACTGAATACCATTATGTCATCGAGATGTGACATACCGTTGGCAGCGTCGTCGCGAAGTATGTTGTCCATGATACTTTGAAATGTTTGTTTAGCACACTTAAGTCCAAAATGCATGTAAAGATATTCGATTGACCAAATGGAGTGATGACGACTGTCATTTCAATATCTTCTGGCTCTACCGGGATGTGGTGGTAGGCTTGTCTGAGGTCAATCACTGAGAAGAAATTGTTACCGTTGAGTTTTCAAAGTAAGGTGTTAATGTTGGGAATAGAATATGCATCAGATTTTTTGACTGAATTTAACATGCGGTAATCTCTACAGGCTCTATACGATCCGTTTGATTTGGAGACTAAATGCAGTTGTGACGCAAATGAACCTTTCGATGGTCTAATGATTTCCTCTTCCAACAACCTCCAAAATTCCTATTGGGCAGCTTCTAGTTTTGCAGGGTCCAGTGGTCGTTTCTTGAGTGCAATAGGTTGTCCTACTATGACGTTTTGGTGCATCGTGTTGGAGACTCGTTACTATGACTTGCTGAGATCGAATTGCGATTTTTGTTTTAGAAGAGCTGCTCAGTGATGCACTGGGGTTGGCTGAATGACTTGTTATTCCAAATGCTCGGAGGCAAGTGTCGAAAAACTTTGCACAAGTCCGGTGGAGGGGTCGATGATCTTTTGATTGGCAAGATCAACAATGAGCCGAAATTTCAAAAGAAAATCAAGGCCTATTATATTTTCTTAGACCTTGGCGCCGATGAAATTGTCTACCATGAATTCTTCGCCAGTTCTGAAACCATGAAGATGCAGAAGTTCGTTGGGCTGTTTGGCCGGGTCATGCAAACAAATATGCTGGTTGGATGTTTCTTGAAGGAGTTGCCTTGATGCGCACCTGGAATAATTGTAATTACCTGATCTGCGTTTTGACTAACACAGCTTTCATTGTTCCAGTAATTTTCTTTTTCCATAATATTTCGATCTTCATTACCGAAGATCTTCATCAGATGCATTTCACGAAATAAATGAAGCAAGTTATGACACTTGCCTCACGATTTGTTGTTTCATTAACGTATATTTATTATACCATTTAACGGCATTACTGTTAAATTTTTCTTGAAGGAATGTCGTTGTTGCGATACTGAATTAATTGAAATTACCTGATCTGCGTTTTGACTAACGCAGCTTTCATTGTTCCAGTAATTTTCTTTTTTCATAATATTTCGATCTTCGGTAATGAAGATCGAAATATTATGGAAAAAGAAAATTACTGGAACAATGAATGCTGCGTTAGTCAAAACGCAGATAAGGTAATTAAAAATATGCTGGTTATTGAGACTGACATTTTCAGTTTGGCTATCTATGTGGAAATTTGGCGTGGACGAAAAGAGTCAATTGGAATGTCGGATTGTAAGTGATTTCTTCCTTGTAGCACCGTTGATGCCCTTGATGCGCAGAAAGTACGGTCTTCCACTTTCTGCGACATACGTTTCCAGATCCTGATGCACTACTGCGCCTGTTTTCTTTTGTCTTTCTCGACAACTGTGGAAATGGGCATTCTTTAGGAAATTCTTCGGAACTACAGAGACAGATTTGCCATGATTGAAAAACTTATAGTGATTATAGCACCAGTTCTTTGGGGCATATCTGTTAAAAGATTGTGCGGATCTCGATCGCCGCCTTTTGCTATAATGTGTTTTGGGCGTAAAATTTGGTCGAGCGTTCACCTGATTTAGCTCGGATTTCCCTATAGCCAATCCTTCTAGAACTTTAGCCACGTTCGCTACTGTCCTCCCTTAGGAGGAGATCCTATCATACTGCGGGGAAGGATAGAAGCGTGACGAATTGAACTTAGGTTCCGAAACCCTAAATTCCAAATCGCGTCTCTCAAATAATTTATATTTAGAGATAGTATTAGGGAGCTGTCTGGCAAACAATTTTAGTGACTGTGGAAGATTGTTAATAAAAACAACCTTAGCCTCGTGGTCAGAAATATTGGTTTCATACCAACGTTTCCGTAATTCCCTATAAATCTCAATGGGGCCCAGGTTTGGCATGTCTAACTGCGAATATTTATTTATTATTTGTTCAGTTTCTGTGGGACCCAGCAAGGATTCTCCTTCATTTTGTAGGCTTAAAATGGGATTGGGTAGTTCCCTAACGGCCTCAAGCTTTGGATAAATCTGTCGCTGCAATTCAGAAGGTAGTTTAGCTAAAACCTTTTACAGGTTTTGATGACTGTCATAATCTGGAAACTGGGAGAAAGCGGAGTCTACTCACATAAAGAATAGTTCGCTATTTCCATCCTAAACGGGAACATCAATGTATACAATTGTACCTGACATTCTAATAATCTTACGGGAACTTAAAAGAAAAAAATTATAAGCAAGAAAAAATGTATAAAAAGACTTTAAACGAAACGCTTACGAACAAAAGGCTTCCACAGTTGAAACAGAATCTTCCGCGGTTGAATCTGGCGTGATGAGTGCAGAACAAAGATGAAACCAATTCTATCACAAAATCACAGGTCACAGTTCTACACTTTGTACAGTTAATATTCTTTCAAAGATCACCAAGTTATAGAGTTTTGTACGTATGAAATAAATTATTGAATCGAACGCCTTCAATCAAAAAAATATTTCCAACAAAATTGCTCAGAAGTCCTCGACTTTAGAGAGATTAACTACCAGAATAATACGTATACACCAATGTCAATTTACTGTACTCCCAAAAAAATGAAAAAGAAACACAGTCGATTGAATTTATACCAAAAGTTTGCTAATATCTCATAAAAAGTACAGTTCTCAGTATCCTGGCGCGGTCGCCAATTTTGTAAACACCCCAGCTTCACGTAAATGTCGTACGACGTTACAAAGTCAGTTAGGAGCCAAATATGCCAGAGTTAGTACTCTTATGGGCCCTTATTAGGTCCGGTATTGCGATCTCCGGCAAATGCCGATAAAGTCAGTTAGTGTAGCAGTGTGTAGAAGTACTCCAAGACACTTGAGACCAGCTCTGGTTTACTTGGGTTTTTGTTCCTTCTGTTGTGGCGTTGACATCCGTGGCGAGTGTTGCAACTACCAGCAAAATCAACTCGTGCATAAATACTTTCTCTTTATATATATACTTGACAAAAAACTGTAATTCATGGTATAAAATTAGTTTGATTTCTACAAATTTACATTTATGATTGAATGAGCGAAAATATTATTAACATAGCTGTAGATACATATATAAATAATATATGTTAATAAATGTTAAAAGTAAATATTTGTGAAGTAAATTTTATTGTGAATAAAAGAAATTGCTGTTATATATTTGAATGAGTGAATGAGATTTTTATGGTCTGTTAATTTTATTTACATACAGAACTTATGCGGTTGTCTGTCATTATTGCGTGTTCATTTTCGAATTTGTATCAGTGTGCGTCAGTATGAAGGTAGAGCTAAATCTCCCTATAAAATTTAATTATGCCTAGAAAGTTATTTACTTTCTATCTGCACAAAGAAATTCGATTTGATGTTTTCGTTCCTTTAGAATGAGGTGTTATATATATTTTTTGACATGCATAATTTTTGCTTTAAATCAAGTTTGCGAGCTTGAAGTAAACACCAACCCCATTGTATTTAACCAGTCTACGAACAACATAACAAAACTACCGCCAGCTGCAACGCACTGACGCTATTCGACCTTCCATGATCATTATCAGAGTACGACGGCAAACTGACTATCGAGTATCAAACCGCATTGAATATATATGGAAATCAAATTTAGATATGCGGCTCTCACCTCTAGCAGTCTTGCATACATTGAACTTGACTTGAAATGTCGGCTGCACAATTTCTATGCAGACACGAACATTAATTGTTTGCAGCTTTCGCCACATATACATATATAGACAATACAATTAAACAATAAATGATTGCGCGGGTGGTGGTAACAATGCTTTAAATCAAGTTTGCGAGCTTGAAGTAAACACCAACCCCATTGTATTTAACCAGTCTACGAACAAAATAACAAAACTACCGCCAGCTGCAACGCACTGACGCGTTTCGACCTTCCATGATCATTATCAGAGTACGACGGCAAACTGACTATCGAGTATCAAACCGCATTGAATATATATGGAAATCAAATTTAGATATGCGGCTCTCACCTCTAGCAGTCTTGCATACATTGTTGTTATGCTGTTCGTAGACTGGTTAAATACAATGGGGTTGGTGTTTACTTCAAGCTCGCAAACTTGATTTAAAGCATTGTTACCACCACCCGCGCAATCATTTATTGTTTAATTGTATTGTCTATATATGTATATGTGGCGAAAGCTGCAAACAATTAATGTTCGTGTCTGCATAGAAATTGTGCAGCCGACATTTTAAGTCAAGTTCAATGTATGCAAGACTGCTAGAGGTCAGAGCCGCATATCTAAATTTGATTTCCATATATATTCAATGCGGTTTGATCCTCGATAGTCAGTTTGCCGTCGTACTCTGATGATGATCATGGAAGGTCGAAACGCGTCGGTGCGTTGCGGCTGGCGGTAGTTTTGTTATGTTGTTCGTAGACTGGTTAAATACAATGGGGTTGGTGTTTACTTCAAGCTCGCAAACTTGATTTAAAGCATTGTTACCACCACCCGCGCAATCAATTATTGTTTAATTGTATTGTCTATATATGTATATGTGGCGAAAGCTGCAAACAATTAATGTTCGTGTCTGCATAGAAATTGTGCAGCCGACATTTCCAGTCAAGTTCAATGTATGCAAGACTGCTAGAGGTGAGAGCCGCATATCTAAATTTGATTTCCATATATATTGAATGCGGTTTGATACTCGATAGTCAGTTTGCCGTCGTACTCTGATGATGATCATGGAAGGTCGAAACGCGTCAGTGCGTTGCAGCTGGCGGTAGTTTTGTTATGTTGTTTGTAGACTGGTTAAATACAATGGGTTGGTGTTTACTTCAAGCTCGCAAACTTGATTTAAAGCATTGTTACCACCACCCGCGCAATCATTTATTGTTTAATTGTAATGCATAATTTTTATTGGAAAATAAAATGGTCAACATTCAAGACATTGTTTATTTTGAATAATGACCGGATTGTTTTAGGAATACGTATCTAAAAATTACAGTCTTTCAGCTACATTCTATCCTGGTTATAATTGTGATCTAGCTTGTCTTTCATGTTCAAGCTTGATTGTTAGTTACGTGTGTGTCTGTGATTTCCCGTGTGTTTGTGCGTGTGCACGTTTCCTTTCGTGCGTTGGTGTCCTGGTAGTAGTTATTCATATTGCCGTACTAAATATTGTTTGGAGTATATTTATTCTTGTTATGATTGACTTAGTTTTAATCAGGCTTGCGCTTTGCAGCTGAAACCACAATTGACGGTTGTAGGACAGATGATAGCATACGTAGGTCGGAAAAATCTTCTTTCCTTTACATTTCCATGTTCACGGCGTGTTTTTTAATGATTGATGGTTTCTTACTGAACTCTTGATTCTGAAACCTTATTTACTCTGCTTGTCCGGAAATGATTTTAATGAAGATTTTCGAATATTTTCGAATATTCTGAACTTCATTTCCATTCACATCTTAAGGTTAGATACAATATTCACAGAAAGAACAACCTGTAGCATGTATTTGTTTTGTTAGCCACTACGTTTGCGATCGTTTTTTACTCATATTTTGCCTGGCTTAACGCATAGTTCATGAGGTTTATTTGTTCTTACTGTTAAACAACGATGGATGATAAGGTTTAATTTTTCATCGTTGATTGTTCTGACAATTTTTTTACTTTTATAATTATGCTGTGATGTCGTTTGTGTAGCTCTTTTTACTTCAAGTTTCTGCTAATCTGATCGAATGTACACTGATGCATGCCGTATTGGATGTCGGGTTTGCCTGGCTAAAATATAATTGTAGTTGGCGTGCGCAATTTTTGGCCAGTTGAGAAAAAAACCATGTTGGTGGATAATTTCAATATTTAGGCCGGGTTCGTGTTATTTATTAGAATGGGTCTTGCATTTACACAATGATTTTTCGACAGTGATTTTTAGAAGGGTGAGGTTGGAAAAATTGGTTACTTGTCTAATGTCAAATTTATGATTGAAAATAGCTGATAATCCTGACGGGTTTAGTCAATTTTTGTTAAAGTTAGCGCCACATATTATTGGATTCTACAAGTTGGAGATACATGTAATACTGAAAATCAGATAAGTTCATATTCACTTATACTAATCAAAGAGGCATTAATGAAACCGATAGATTGCAAGTGTAGCTTAGTATTCTCGAAATAAACCGGACTTTATCCGATATAAAAATTATTTTTATTAATAAAAGTATTCTTTTACTAAAAAAAGTATTCTTTAAATATTTAAAGCAATGGACTTAATAAAGAATGCAAAGTCATGCAAATATATATATATATATATATATATATATATATATATATATAGAGGGAGAGAGAGAGGAGTGAGAGAGAAATAAATAGCTGTTTTTTATTTCATGTATGAAGGTAATAATTTCGTTATATACGCTGTCAGAATGTACTGGACATTACATCAAATTGCAAATGAAATTCACACGGTCGACGTAAATTTTCCATTTTCAGATCCCTTCAATAAATTTCTAGAATTTTCCGCGAACGGGACACGAAACCGCGTACACTAGCTTCGGTGTCTGGAGCTCTATCCACATTGCTACCCGTACCAAATATTACACACAACTTGCAATAATATACAGATTTATGTCCCTGGTTGGCCCTTCCTCCAATAAGAACGCATGTAGAATCTCTTAGGACATAAAATTCTACCTAGATGCAATCGGATATATCATTACGAAAGAGAAACCTTTCCAGTTGATATAGTTAATTTTCTTTTTAGTCTTGGAGATTCTAATTAGACACCACCTGACGGGGTTTTTAAACAGAAATTTAAGCTTTGGAAGAATCTAAATTTGCGTGTGGTTTGAAACACACTAAAACTTATATTCCCTGGTCCGAGACCGGTCTAATTATAATTGCAGGTAGTACATCAAGAGATCCGAAAAAGCAACATATGATTATATAAACATATATACATACATATATATATATATATATGATATATTCTTATAATTAGGAAAACACAAATAACAAAGTGGATAAAGGCCATTTATTTCGTGAATACTAATCATCTCTTATACAATCATACATATTTATACATTTTGGGTTTTCAATTGATTATGCTAGTGGTAACAAATCTGAATCTTTTTTAATTCTGTTTCTTGTTTTGGCTAGTTGGTAAGTGTGTATGCGTTTGTGTTTGTGTATGCGTGTTTGCATGTAAAGAATATTCTCGCAGTATAGCAAAGTGATTTCTGAGATCTGATCATTATTGTTTTGATAGCTTGAGAATTAAGCATTTGTGCGCATTGCTCACTGTTACATGTACGATTGCGATTTTTCCCAGTGTAGTTGATCGTTTCACCTTGTTGCGCAAATTTATAATTTCCACATGGTAACAGCGCCAGTGTGGATTGCAGTGTTAAACGCTCATATTGTTTGGAAACTTCTGTCACCGTATGCGCCTCTGTTATTTCCACTTCAGTTTGTTGCCAATCCGATTGTACGTTTGTTGATTCTAGTCGAGGGCCTGTTTGTTCTTGGCTGGATACTAGTAGATTGTTGTTGAATTTTGTTATTCTTGGCCAGTCGATAAGAATACCATGTTGATGAAACTTTTGAATATTAAGGTCAGGTGCTTGTTGTTTTATGTAAAGGGCTTCATAGATAAATAATAATTTTTCTGATTTTGCTTTATGTAGAATTGTGAAATTGGTCGAATTGACAGGGTGCCCCGTTGCCAATATATGATCAGAAATAGCTGATTTTCCTGACGGTGGCAAGCCTTTGTTAATCAATTTCTGTGGCAAATGTTGCTGGATTCTGCTTATCAATTGCTTCTTCGTACGTCCGATATATGTGCTACCGCACATACATGAGAATTTATAGACTATGAATGATTTCTACAATGACTTAACGAAAGACACCGCCCCACATGCATTCAATGGACAAGGACTGAAAGCTGAGATAGTAAGCGCACTAGAACAATACAAGAGGGAATTCATAGGCAGCCAAATTATCAAAAATTGGCACATTGACGAGCTCAGAAAACTCCAATCAGACAAATCCATACGACTTGCCACACCCGACAAAGGATCAGGAATTGTTATACTTGAAGCCGACGCTTAGAGGTAGACCATGAACGATATAAGAAATGATCAATCTAAATTTAAGCATGACATCAAACAGGAAGATGATTCAACGAACATCGAATTAAGAATTAATGCAATTTTGAAAATGATGGAAAAACATGTTCTAACTTCGATGGCTGACTCCGAGATTAGATCAAAACTCACAGAAGACATCTAAAAAGCAAAACCAATCGGAACAAACACCGCAAGATTGTACGGCAAACCAAAAACTCATAAAGCCATGACAGCCTCAGGAGCTCCTTCGATACGGCCCATTATGTCAATGAACAATGCTCCACAACATAAACCAGCCAAGTTTCTCTGCAAACTACTTGAACCAATACGGAGCATCATAAACGCTAACACTATCAAGGACTGCTTCGAACTAGCAAATGAATTGAAGGGGAAGAACATCCTACAGAATAAAATGGTCTCGCTTGACGTCTCATCCTTATTTACAAACATACCACTGGATAAGACAACGGAGATCTTGTGTGACCTCATCAAAAATGAGTTTTTTGACTTCCCTATAGACACCAATGACATCAAAGACCTCATATTAGCATGTACTAAAAACGTGCAATTTACATTCGAAGGGATATACTACCGCCAGATCAATGGTGTAGCTATGGGAAGTTGCATCGCACCCCTCCTGGCAGATGTATACATGTATCACCTGGAAAAAACGAGCCTAAAAGGAATAATTGACCAGTGCGCACTCTACTAAAAGTATGTAGATGATATCTTGTTGTTCATCTCGGAAGCAACAGACCCTTCCGAAATCCTCAAACAAGCAAATGGAGTCGATCCAGACATCAAATTCACTCTCGAGGTAGAGAAAGACGACAGTTTTCCCTTCCTTGACATCAAACTCACTCGAAAAGCAAACGGAGATTTGACACTGGCCATACATAGAAAATCCACTTTCACCGCACAATACATTCACTACAAAAGTAGTGTGCCAAAATCCCAAAAAAGTAACTTAGTAAACAACCTAGCAAACAGAATAAGGAAGATCTGCTCTGAACACAAGATTGGGGAAGAACTGGGCTACCTCAGGAAAATTTTGCTAATGAACAACTACCCAGAGCGTTTCATTGATGTCAACATCAGACCACGGCAGATTCGTACTAGAGAGGATACCGTCAAGCAGGTTTTCCTAAACTTACCATTTAGAGGCGACGTACCAGCCTCAATAATTGCACGGCGGCTGAATAGAATAACTAAGGACAACTTTCCCAGTGTTAAAGTTAATATGACATTTAGTACACAGAGAATCATGAGGTTGGATGCCAAAGATCAATTGCCAATTCTCTCCAAATCATTCATAGTCTACAAATTCTCATGTATGTGCGGTAGCACATATATCGGACGTACGAAGAAGCAATTGATAAGCAGAATCCAGCAACATTTGCCACAGAAATTGATTAACAAAGGCTTGCCACCGTCAGGAAAATCAGCTATTTCCGATCATATATTGGCAACGGGGCACCCTGTCAATTCGACCAATTTCACAATTCTACATAAAGCAAAATCAGAAAAATTATTATTTATCTACGAAGCCCTTGACATAAAACAACAAGCACCTGACCTTAATATTCAAAAGTTTCATCAACATGGTATTCTTATCGACTTGCCAAGAATAACAAAATTCAGCAACAATCTACTAGTATCCAGCCAAGAACAAACAGGCCCTCGACTAGAATCAACAAACGTACAATCGGATTGGCAACAAACTGAAGTGGAAATAACAGAGGCGCATACGATGACAGAAGTCTCCAAACAATGTGAGCGTTTAACACTGCAATCAACACTGGCGTTGTTACCACGTGAAAACGACAACTTTGCGCAACGAGGTGAAACGATCAACTATACTGGGAAAAATAGCACTTGTATATGTAACAGTGAACAATGCGCACAAATGGTTAATTCTCAAGCCATCATAACAATAATGACCAGATCTCAGACATCACTTTGCAATACCTGCGAGAATGACCTTTACAAGCAAACACGCATACACAAAAAACCAAACGCATACACACTCACCAACTAGCCAAAACAAGAAACAGCAGTAAAAACGAGTCAGATTTGTTACCACTGGCATAATCAATTGAAAACCCAAAATGTATAAATATGTATGATTGTATAAGAGATGATTAGTATTCACGAAATAAATGGCCTTTATCTACTTTGTTATTTGTGTTTTCCTAATTATAAGAATACTGTCTAATTAAAAAGGAATGGACATCATATATATATATATATATATATATATATATATATATATATATATATATATATATATATATATATATATATCATAACAAGTTTCACCATTTTTTTAAATTTGAGAAAACAACGTACCACATGGTGTATGTTGTTGTGCTCTCATATACTATATATATATATATATATATATATATATATATATATATATATATATATATATCGAAAGATCAGAGGTAGTTTGCTGGAATATTGTGTCGAAAAGAGCTGACCGAAAAAATATGTTTCTGGAATTTTCATCACTGTTTGCAGTGCGAAGTAAAGGTGATTATGAGTTTTAAAACCTAAATCAAAGTAAACATTTTGAAAACTACGTCCGCGTTGTTACTTACGAACACTCAAAAAGCGCTCAGTAATGGTGAAACCGATCTTTTAACAAAATTTTTATCGTAATTTATGCACAGTTTAATTTAGCCTGGCATCATGCATAAAAACAAATCATGGCCTTTTGACATATTTCGATATCAGACCCAATTTTAGCATGACGCCTATTCTACGAAGACAAATTAAAATTGCTATTTTGACTTTTAGGTTGAAAGCGATTCCAAGTAGGGCCTAGCTGAAGGATAACCTGAACAAAAAACTTAAGTTCGAATAAAAACTGAAATTTGCCTTCAAGATGCTGCTAAAATTGTACAGTGCGTGAGTTTCATCAAGAGTTCCCTGATTTAAGTCTCACCCGAATGTTGATTTTTCGTGAACGTGATAAATGCCCAACTTTAAGAATTGGATTTAATATTATAATCAATGTTTTGACTTATTAACTATATATATTGCGGTTCAAGAATATTTTCACTGTTGCCATTGTGCAATTTTAATAATCAATAAATGTTGTAATGCGTAAGTTATTTAACTAACGAAAGTTGTGAAATTATGCTTCTCTTGTAATAATTGAACCAATGATAGGTAAACGATTGTTGCGCGTTTTTTATTATACGTTAATTCCATTTAACAGATAAAATATGAGTTCATAATTTTAAACTTGTTTATATTAGCCAAATTTGCTCTCTATTATTATCACTTATTTTATTTCTATTTGTATCGGCAACACATTTTTTCATTTATTTTTATACAGAAAACACAATATAAAAATATAAAAGGTCCGAAACATAAACCATAGCAATTAAAGTGTATTCATGTTTTGATGCGCTTTAAAATGGTTAATCGATTTACTACAATCAATGATGCGAACTTGATATAAACACCTAACCCATTAACTACTTACATTTTGGCAGTTCAAAGTAAGTATTGTATAATGCAAAAAAGGCAATTCACCTAGCAGATCGGTTTCGTCATTATTAGGAATTCATCATGAGCTGTCCAGAATTAGCCGCGGACAGAGCTCGAACCTGGGCACGTCTGCTTCGGAATCTGATGCTCTAACCTCTGAGTCACCGCTGTACTTCATAATCAAATATGCTTCGTGTTAACTAATGTTAGTATTGAAGTTAATATGGTTGTGAAGTTCGCATTTTACCATAATTGTTCCTTAACGCCTCTCATATTTTAAATTGTCGTCAATATCATGGTGTGTGGCAAGGAGGTAGTGTATTCTCCTTCTCATTATGCTCTTTAGATTGCACTGGTCTACTTCGCCATATTACTATTTAATTAATGTACCATTCTATTTTTTTCGTAAAGTAATTTTTCAATCTTATAATTTTTCCAATTAATATAGGGGCAAGCTTGGTAAATAATCTCTAATATAAACAAAACTGGCATGAATATAAATTAATTTAAAAAATTAGAAAACAAACAAACCACGTGTTCTGAAATAATTAAATAAATATGAACTCTGACGCACTATGCAGAATCAAATCGAAATTATAAAGAGCATAGTTTCATTTTACGGTCAAATGATCTAATGAGGTTTAATTTGATTATGCCTCAATATGTAATTTTTTTAAAGTTCAAAATATTTTACATAATAGTTTAAAGATGATTTTGGCAACATTATATGCGATTTATTTTATGAACTTACTCATGCAAATTTAAGTCTGTGTTAAAAGAAGTGACAAAAATTAAATGTGGATTGATAATTCCAGCGGTAAATTAATTTATGTGGAACAATTTTGTGTTCTTTAAGTAAACACTAACCTATCTTGACTTGTTTATTTAAATCATATAATCATTTTTCTTTTAGGAAACAAGGACATTCACACGTATTATCAGTTTCACAAGTAACAGTCCTGCACATTTATGACAGTAAGCGACGATTGATTCGTCAAGCGGTGATACCAATGATCTAAATCATGGTTGAGGTCTAAATGTGACAAAAGTCCTATCTATCATTATAAACTAAACATTGTTTTTAAAAAAAATTGTAAATTAATCCCGTAAATGGGTTTCGCTTTTATTCGGACCTCATCTTGTAATATCCATAAAGGTTTGCGGACAGAGCTCGAAACTGTTCACATTCGCTACGGAATCTGTTGCTCTAACCAAAGAGCCACCGCGCTGCAAAATACACACTATTTTCAGTCATATAGCAACTAATGATTTTAAGTGAACCCTATTTTTATGTGGAGTCTATATTGAATCCCTAAATAACTAATGTTCTAAAAAATCATTCACAGAAGAGGCACCGCGCTTCATTATGAAATATTATTGAACTAAATATTAATTTTATTAAACAAATGTTTAATATTGATAGCTATTGTTTAAATCACATTTGCGTTCGTGATATAAATACCGGTCCCATAATATGCAAACATTTGTCAGTTTATACCAAGTGTTGTCTATTGTAATAAAATCAATTCATCCTGTAGACCTGTTTGGTCTTTATTGATAACTCTTCTAATCTCCTAATAGCTGATTGAGCGTGGTTAGTTAAAATTTAGTTCTTGAGAAATGCCATATAAGCTCAGATTTTTGTAGAACCCAACGAAGAAAAAATGTGTAATTTATACATGAAAATTTTTGGAAGTGTGCCATTGTGTGGCTTAAAAGTTAGAGCACAAGTTTCCGATGAAGTGCCCATGTTCGAGACCTGTCCGCGTCAGATTCCGGGCAGTATATGAAGAGTTCTCAAGAAGGATGATACCGGTCGACTGGGTTAATTAACTTTTATAAATTATACCAAACATTGTTTATTATGCACATTTACTCCACTTAACAAAAATCCTATAAACAGCCTGCAAGCGAACAAAGTTTTCGTAGTGCTGTATATAGCTTGGCCTCATTTAAAATTAAAGTCGTAATTGTAAATTATCTCTTACTAAAATGTAATTAAAATAACAGCGAAAGCTAGAGGTATGTTTCATAATGACATGAAACGCTTGTGCAAATGTAATTAAGACTTTGTTAAACAGGATAAAACCATATAAATTTCGCGCAACTCGGAATTTGATGTTTTATGCATAAGAGCGTAAAATTATTATATTAATATTGATGGTCGTTTATCAAGGAAAAATATATAAAATTTTGCTACTTAATCCTAAATTTGCAAATATTTAATTATATTCAAAATTGTAAACCAAAAAGTAAAGGAAAATATTTGTTTATGCCTTTTCTTTATAAAATTTCTATCAAATCAATTAATTTTTAAGCGTAGATTTAATGACACTAACATCATTAAAATACAAAATAGTCTGCCTAGTCTCTTGTGGATTTTTCACAGAATAAATACATTATCAAGTATTACTTTGGTTTGCAAAATAACTTTAAATTTGGATTTATCTCATGTACATCCGTTCTGCAAAATAAAAGATTTTGCGAAAATATTTTTCACATTCCTGATCGAATGCATATTTAGTTAACTCTTTGGGAGTTTTATATGCAAATGTTTAACAAACTAAGTTTTTTTCTGGACAGAGATAAATGGATTAGTGCTACAAACGTACTTAACCTTCCTACCGAAACAGGCTTAGACATATTACCTAAAAAGCATGCAAAATTAAAGGTTACATTCATACATAAGAATAAGTATTGATTTATTTCTGATCTTTTGATTACATTGCTATATTTGCACTACTTTGCTTCAAAATTTACCTTATTTTAATGCGATTTCAATTTTTATTTACCGCATTGAAACAATAATCGACAAATTTTTAGATAAATAGTTATGCTCATCTTGAGACGTGCTAATTACAAATAAATAACATCTTTCAGATATAATAAAATATTTTACTAAACTAATGTAATGTTCAACAAAACGATGGCTTAATTTTAAACAGTCTCTTTTATACGCACAATGATGCAAAATAAGCATTATGCAGACGAATGAACAGAATCGTTAAAATATTGCAGCGAGTTCACTCTCAAATATTCTCTATGAACAATGGTGCACCAAATTATAACTACAATGAGAAGAACTAACAAAATGACAGGTTTCGAGAAGTTATAAAAATGTCGTTGCAATCACCAGTCAATTTTTATTTGCTAAATTAAACACCGGGATCAAGTTTAAAATCAATTCAACGAAGAAGTTGATTTGTGTAGATTTCCGTAAACCTGAAGAGCATTAATGATATTAAAAGTAGATGAAATAAAGTTTTACAGTTTATTAATACAACGCCCTGTGTCACTTTCACGGTGAGAACAAAGTTTAGAAAGACATCAACGTAATGATGTGTTTCACCAGGAGGGGGCAATTATTTCGATTTAAAGATACCAGCGCGACTTATGAACGTTAAAAAGAAACATGTAGTGTCCACAACGTTTATTTCGCGATGAACACAGTAAGAATGCCCATTCACATGATAAAAAAATCCACTAATAATTGAAAATATAATCCTTTTTTAAATCATATGGCCTTTTGAGTGTCGATCACATTTTGCTATCGTAACAAATTGATAATAACATTAGCAAAATTTGAAACAAATAAAATCCGTTCCATAATTAATCTAATATATGAAAATGAGCAGTATTTGTAACCAACCATAACGAAAATCAATACCTAATTGTGAACATCCCTGAAAATAATGATTATACAAACTAGACTGGCAAACTGAAAAATGTGTTTTGTACATAAAACAATATAATGGCTGGTAAATTGTACATAAAGAAAAAAATTGAAAATATGTCACTCTAGGAATAAGAACGGCAAACTAAAAATAGTGTTCTTCACTTAAAAGAATAAATTAAACCGAACATAGCCATGAATATATATATATATATATATATATATATATATATATATATATATATATATATATATATATATATATATATATATATAAATCATTCATGATTTTTAACGTGAGACAGACTACTTAATAGCATAGAAAATTCTTTATTGGTTAATTAATACATTTTAAGAAATTACGTCAAAAACCGCCATTTAGTTAAATTATTCGATCGCAAATATAAGACATAACACAACTCTAGTAATGTATGGATGTAATTCACAAACACTGGCTAAAAAATTATCTTTGGACGTGGCTCATTATTACTAAGACATGTGTACGAACCCTTAATTGATTGCAGATACTTTAAACTGATATTGGTTGTGCGCCTCTGTATTCTGAGACAACATCTTCATACCAGTTATTGCACTACCGTTGATAAAATTCACAACGTGCCTGAAGCGCTGACCTGCCAGTATATACGCTACGGCCTTTCGTGAGTCAATTTGACCATCCATCAATATATCTTGAAGAGAATTATACTTTTTATTTACATTTCTTTAAAATGAATTTAAACATGCAGTTAGCTTCACTAACGATGAAATTGTGCAATTCTCTCAATTATTTTAGGTATGAAATAAATCATGGACTGGTTATTAAATAGCTGTTTCTAAATTAAACTCAAAAGAAATTGTGACAAGTCTTTTAGCATGCTTCTTGAAAAGCAATTAAACTGTCTTTATGCTAGAAAAATGTTTCTTTTTCTTATGCATGCAAATATGCCTTACAGTCAACAAACCAAATCATGTGGAATTTCCAATGATATTTAACTCGCTTGAAATAAATCTTGACAACCATCGACTAAATGCACACAATGAAGTTAAGTATAATAAAAGACGCTAATATAAAGCAACACAAGAAGGTAAAGATGATATCATAAGTTTATGCAAATAATCTCAATTTTAATGCAAAATAAAATAAAGAGCTCTAGAAGATTTGAAATCAACAAAATTGAAAACGATATTCTCAAAAATGTTGTGCTCCGTTTTTGGGCACTCAACGTGGAAGCAAAAAGTATTTACATCTAAAAAACATATTTCATGAAAATAAAGTATAATGTTTTGATGCAACATAACTAACCTGACACATTAGACTACGGAAGATATAATTTGGATATTAAATTTAGCTAAATATTTTTCAGTGCATCAAACCTTCAATGAGAAATTTGAACAAATAAAAAATACCTATCAAATATGCGCATATATATATATATATATATATATATATATATGTATATATACATGTGTGTGTATATATGTTAAAAGATAAAAGGAAAGCTGCATATATATATATATATATATATATATATATATATATATATATATATGATTTCGGTGTAAGATAAATGTAGCAAAATGTAGCAAGTAACAATAATCAAATCGATGAGCGTTGCACGTTGGGAACCTACAGTTCTTGTAAGAATTTGTGCGCCCGGACATATTTGCATCTCCGTTAATTAGTCATAGTATTGCTCTGTAGCTGCCACTCATTACACGCAATTTTAACTTAAATTAAATCAAATGAGTTTGACAGGCTTACCTTCAGTAGCAAATTTGGCATCCCTTAAGACCCAGTATTCCAAAAGGCCCAATCCACATCCGTAATTCTGCATAAAACAACATGCCGCAGGATCTGCCAAATCGTGAATATATATATATATATATATATATATATATATATATATATATATATATATATATATATATATATAGACATTTTTATTTGTCAAGATTGGCTAGTTGAGTTAAAACATGTTCTTCAATTTCTTACTTAATTAGATCATAACTAATTTTGTTCGTCACTGCATAGAAATTGTGCAGTCGACATTTCCAGTCACGTACAATGTATGCGAGACTGCTAGAGGTGAGAACCACGTGTCTAATTTTGCTTTCCACATATATGTGATGCGGTTTGATTCTCGATAGTCAGCTTGCTGTCGTACTCTGGTGATGGTCATGGAAGTTGGAAGCGTGTCAGTGCCAGCGAATTGCAGTAGCTTTGCTATGTTGTTCGACGAATGGTTAAACACAATGGGATTGGTGTTTACTTCAAGCTCGCAAACTTGATTTTAAGAATCTGATACAAATTTGAGTATAAAAACAAGCACGTTCGCCAAAAAATAGCGAAATATATTAACATATTCGTCTACGGTGGGTTATTGATGCGCAATTCGTTTTGAATCTATGCCCACCCATCAGTACCAACACCTCATGAATTACGATTTATTGCGCCTATTGGTACTGGAAGTACACTCTGTATGGTAGAGTTAAATACGTCGTGTTACAGGGGATGATGTGTAGTCGCATTTTGTACACGCCAAGTAACAAATGGGCATTACATAGGCAGTTTTCGTCAAACTTATATTGAACCGTCAGTTTATTTTCATCCGCAAATGGCATTATTTATGTAGCTAGTTTTAGTTATTTTATTCAAATCCGAAAACATTAAGAGTATGCCTAAATTGCCGCACTTCCTCTGTTTCGACTCAAAAACTATTGATCTCGTAAAAGTGTCTAGTTATATCTAATTACATGTTCTTTAATTTTAAAACAATCTCATAGATCAAATAAGCATTAAGTACTGCGTAAATAGGAACACTGTTTGATGCAGTGTTTTGTGGATAACTAATATATAGATATTCTATTTTATATTAGGTGCTTATATGGTGTATTTACGCACCTAGCCACAAATTAGTTCAAATGGGACCCAAAGGAATAAACCAAATCAACATGACATTTCTTCAATGCGAGCTGCCCCAACACTCCAAATCTATTAGATATTTTGTCAAGATATTTTTGACAGTTGGGCTATGCAATCTATTATACTTGTTTGTATGAAAACGGTTGAAGAGAGAAGTTTGTATAATGTCATTGGTAATGCTTCTAAAAAAACAAACCAATGGATACAATACGAAACAAACTTGTGAATGGTAAAAGCACCACGACTTTAAAATTGATTAAATTTGAAAATTGTGGGAATAAATAACTACTTCTAACAACTGCTAGGGCAGCAAAACCCCACAGCCTTGCTTCACGCTAATCTCGTCATCATTAAACGAACCATATATTAGATTTACTTTCATTTTTGTGAAGAACTAATATGTATGCAATTATTTACCAGATAGTTATCTTGTGACATGTTAGTTCAAATATGACCAGAAAATTGTGTCAAATTCGCATGAAACAGATTTTAATTTATGAAAACATGCGATCCTTTCTATTCTGTTTAAATAATCAAAAATGCTGATAACCGTTAAATTTAGATGTTCGGAATATATAAATTATTTATTTGCTCAATTATTCGAATAATATTTACGAATTTTACTATTTTAATGCTTGAGTACAAATATGTATGAGAGGTTTCATTGTCCAAAGGCTTCATGGTTGATCACCAAATGTATACGGTTTTTTGCCAATTGCAATAATTAGTTATTTAGGAAATATTGACTTTGATATATCCTGGCATAATATATAATTGCGCTTAAGTTAGTTCTCCACAATATCTATAATTATTCGCCTGGTCTTATTTTTACATATGACGACATCCCCAGCTTCACTCTTTGGCGCTATTACGGTAATGATTCGTTATTAGCAAGTGCTCGTATATAACGCTTGATTAGCTTTTTATAGATTTTGCTAAATCCGGCCACAAGCTTAGCTAAATAAACATATCATTAGTTTTTTTCCAATTTTTCCCCTATTATTTACAATTAATTTCAATTAAGAAAATCATCTACCAATAAAAAAGAGCGCAACAATTGAATATTAGGAATGTGGTGTAGGATCCATACACCTATTGATTTTGAATGCTTTTATAAAAACATTCTGTAGTCTACGTCTTTGGTACCTATGTTTTGCTAAAATGTTTACAGGCACCACGTGAAGTCACTGCCTCATCAATGCCACATAATAGACATTAATAAAACACTTAAGTCTGGACAGTAAAAAGTGTAATAATTGCCTATTTGATGACAAATTAGTAAAATAAAAATTTGCATTGCAACATGGCTCCAAACTGAAATAGACAATCAAGGTCAGCTACAATAGCATCAGTTTGGCTAAATTGTAAAACTAAACTCTTCTCAGCTTCATTATTATGGAAATATATTCAATTTCCAGTCACGACCAGGCACGCCTTGAAACTGGATATGCGAACAAATTGCATTATACTCACGTTTATCATAACCAATAGTTACTTTTCGAACAAAATTGCGATTAATTACTGAAACATTATATATTATAGTTAACTCAAAAAACTGCAAAAAGTAAGCCAAAGAATGGGCATTACCCCTGGATTAATTATCAAATATCCCGACATTCGGAAAGATGATCAAACGAGGATTTGTTTCCAGGAAGGTATATGAACTATAAAATATATTTCAACCAAAGAAC
Organism: Eudiplozoon nipponicum; assembly: GCA_029291075.1. Taxonomy (NCBI): domain Eukaryota; kingdom Metazoa; phylum Platyhelminthes; class Monogenea; order Mazocraeidea; family Diplozoidae; genus Eudiplozoon; species Eudiplozoon nipponicum. Next base: position 58,140 of record JAQBSW010000508.1, read on the forward strand.
TCACAGAAGTTATTAAATCAAAACAGTCGCAACCTGAGTACCTGTTTTCTGCTGGTAAACTATTACATTTCTATAGAATCGAAAGTCAAAACAAAATAGAAAAATTGAAACATGGAGAGAGTGTGAAGTAAGGCATCGACCAAACAATTACACGCGTAACTCCCAGTTGCAGACCGCAATACAATATATTTGCATACCGAAGGATATTTGTGCTTTAATAAATACATATACGTATACATACGTAAATGCATACCCAAATTTTGTAATTCATACATAAGTTTATAATTGTAAATTTACCCATAATTACAACTCACGAATTTTAACGATTCAGATATTAGTAAATAAATTCTTTGATAAATGATTCAACATAAATTTCAAATGAATAACGAATTACAAAATAATATACCTAAAGTCAATATGTTCATCAAAGACACCTGAAAAAACGAACAAGCATACATTCGTTTGCACATATGTTAATTCATAATCCATTCAGATATAGAGTGAAACATGCTTTTCTACATAAATAAAAAATATAAACCCGCACATAAGTCAACAACTTGCAAAAATTTTTATTAATTTAGAAAATACAATGAGACTGTGCAATTCTCAAATATATTGTAAAAATGGTTCAACTCTGCCATGATTTAATTAAATACGCAGGATAAATCAATATATATATATATATATATATATATATATATATATATATATATATATATATATATGTATATGTGTATATGTATATATCACTTACATTTCAAACTCAAAGCATCAATATGCTTCTTCTGCTTGAATAAAATCGGCTGAATTTTTTTATCCATAAAGCTTCGTATGTGGCTAACTCCCTTTTGTTATTGCATTTAGTAATTATTTTAAATGTTATTTCTGGAGAACATGATTTTAAGGTTTCAACAATGTGTTGCGCAATTGCAAACGTGTATTCACAATTTGATTTGAAAAAGACGTGCGCAACGCAATGTTGAAACCTCACGCGAATTTTCTTCAGACGTAGCATTTCAAATAATAACTCAATTCCATAAAAAAGAGAGTAAGCCACATACGAATATATATATATATATATATATATATATATATATATATATATATATATATATATATATATATATATACTGTCTAATGCCTTTAATTACATCGCAGTATATTTTTTCACAAAGAAATCAAATTTATGATTATTTTTTATTATGGCTGGTTTATTGTGAGATTACGTAATTACACATTAAATTCTTTCGGTTGCATCCCTTTTGGGTGTTCATTTGATTAAGTGAAGGCGTTCTACTGTGATTTTTATTTTTATTTTTACTCGTCGCAGCGGTAATACGTTGTTTCTTATGGTTGACGGCGATTTAATTTGTAAGTGTGTTTGATCATGTGCTTGTGTGTCTGATTCCGTGTTGTAATCTTCATTATTTTATTACAAGGTGCTATTTGTGTTTAGGTCAATCTTCTATAGATGGATTTAATTTTGGCTAGGCCTTTGCTTCGTCTGCTATTGCGTGTACGATTAATTTTGCCCAGTATGTTTATGTCAGGCAGTTAACTGAGCAGTGGCTGAAAATTTCAATGTTGATCGAGCATTCTGGCATGTGATTGCCGTTAGAGTGACACATTGTAGCTAATCCGCTTGCTCATTTATTTTTAGCTAAAGTCGTTTACAATCGGATCAAAAGTTTGCTGATGCTCATCCAATCTGTGGCGGAATCTCCCAGGAGCATGGCAATTGCTCTTAATTTGTGAGAGTAATCGTCAATCGAGTTCAATATCATATAAGTAAGAAATTTGACTCTTCAGGCCAGGTACTTGATTTTGAAAGAAATATGTATAGTATATCGATAACAATTGCACGGACTTCTATGATCATAATTTTGAATTTTTCGAAATTTGCTTTGTGCCCCACTTCAGATATAAGCTCCAGAGAATCTGATTCTTCTGTCGATACGAAGCGGTAAAACATTTTGGATTCTACTGGTCAATGGATATTTTAAATAATTTAAGCATAAAACTATACTGCCTTTCGATGCTATTTCGATATTTTTATTATAGATTCTTTTTAACCTATTGCTAATATAAGGAGATTTAATGAATAGGATATTGAGTAAATCTGTTTGTAATTAGAACAGACCTAAATTTAATTAACAAATATTGATCAAAATAAAATTGAAATTATCACTGACTTATGATTCTGAGTTGCAGTAGAGTTATTCAGTGGTTAGAGCACCAGATTCTTAGTCAGACATGCCCAAGTTCGAGCCCTGTCCGCGGCAAATTCTGGCCAATACGTGATGAGTTCCTAATACGGATGAAACCGGTCTGTTTGATGAATTTCCTTTTCCATGCTATACTATACGTAGTTTATACTGGAAAATGTATATACATAAAGGATCATGTGTTTATATCATTGATTATATTAAAGTATAATTAGATTTGTAGAAAATTATCCAGCGCCAGCTTCATTAACAAATATTCAATAGTATAGAATCGAAAAATGTCTTTAAATTTTAGATTAACAAGCCAAATTTGAAAATTGAATAACTACACACAGAGTGCATGTGGAATAACTTGCTAAGACAATCTATCGAAAATGGGAATGCATATGCGTTAAAAAAATATAGAAATACGTAAAATTACTCTCTGGACCTCACATAAAAACGGCTGTCAGATCGGGTAGGTAGGATGTGTGGATGTATCCTGGTAATCTATCCCAGAAGAATTTCAAGACCGACGAGTAAATTTATTGAAATAAAATCCAGGTGTCACATGATGCACATAGCATCAACTGAAACACCTGTTGGAGTTAAATTTTGAAAGATAAAATTCAAATAGCAGAAAAACCCTGTTCGGTGAATCGGAGTTAGTGTTCGATGTAGGCAATAGATTATTCACTAATCGTAAAGATTTTGAGTGATGCTGTAATTCAATAAAAAGGGTCTATATTCACTTCATATATTCAAAATTAATTAAGTTAGTCAAATCTTCTCTCAGAATTCTTTCTTTGAATCTCTTCTATAATTTAGGAATATCGTACTTTCCATACCATAAGTAGCACATGAATACAGATTAATTTCCCTTAAAATTTGGCAATGCGCCTTATGTATGAATAACCTAGCGCGAGAGATAGAGGAAATGGAATATTTTAATTAGCTACAATACTACCAAGTATTATTCCTTTCTGCTCTAATGTATTTCATTACATAAATTCATTGGCATTTATGCTAAAGACCCTCTGCATTGCTTTTTCTCAGTACTATCTTCCAATCACAATTAACGAATTCATCTCTTCATTTTGGGTGTCTATATTAACCACCATATTGCTGAATGAAAAACTACCATTTTGCATTTCTAGATACTTTAATAAATTATGTTTTGCTGATGTTAATTTATTGGATCAAAGTAACATACAAATGCGTATAAAATTTTTGGTACTGAAATGTGTAAAATATAATTTTTATAATTAATTTTATATGTATATAATTAAATTGGACAATCAAAGAGACATTGATAATATGATATATATATATATATATATATATATATATATATATTTTTTGAGACGAGGAAGAAAACAATTAATGTATAGGTTAAAATGAAGTAGGTGGTAAGCACTTAAGTTAATTCCTGAGAAAATAGTAGCATTAAGTATAACCACGCAAAAATCTTAAATTAAACGTTGAGTGTACATGATTTTTGATTGGAATGAATTTAAAATTATTGACTCAATATAATATACCCAATAGACGGTTTGTGCTGTACATTCGCGAGAATTTTGATATATCTGAGAAACTTCTTTTTTAAAGTTGTCTGACATCGATTTACTAGTTTAGTATAAAATATTTCATTTGTGCATTTTTTTCCTGAGAATTAAATAATCTTATATTCATGAGAATAGAAAAAATAGGTATGCATTATCCTGCGTAATCTATGTAATTATATTTTTTTAAATATTTTATTTATTTAAATTGAAGTAGTTTTAGCCTTTATATCAAGCCCATTTGAAACGGCATGACTGTCTCCTAAAGTATATCGATGATAATAAATTTTTCTTTTTCACAATACTTTACCCACTCAAAGCAAATTAGTTTATCTTTTATGAATTACAAACTTTTACAAGAAAATCGATTTGGGTGACTTTTGTGAGTGTTTTGTTGATCATACGCAGGAAAGACAAAGCAACGAAATGAAGGAAAATGCCAAAAATAAATATTTGCAGTTGGTTTATTTTTACATAGATATATTATGTTTTTTATATCTATCTAGATATATTTTTCTACACAATACATTTTTTAGTTTATATTTACAAATATATATATATATATATATATATATATATATATACACTTCACGGGTCAGGTGACTATATCGAAATCGCATCTTTGATTATACATATTGTTATCACCGGCCGCACATCCAATTTTCGTTTAATTATTTGTTTATTGATTGTGGTGGGAATATTATTCAACGAACAAATATATATATATATATATATATATATATATATATATATAGATAATTTCTATGTGTGTGTTTGTTTCTGTGTGAGAAATATTCAACAGACTTATATATATATGCGGTAGCACATATATTGTACGTACGAGGAGCTATGGATTAACAGACTCCAGCAACATTTACCGCAGAAATGGATAAAAAAAGGCTTTGCACCGTCAGAAAAATCAGCTATTTCCGATCATAAGTTGGAAACGGGGTACCCGGTCAATTTGACCAATTTATCAATTTTACCTAAAGCAAAATCAGATAAATTATTATATATTTATAAAACCCTTTATATAAAACAACAAACACCTGGCCTAAATATTCAAAATTTCATTAACCTGATATTCTAATCGACTGGTCACGAAACATAAAATTCTACAACACTTTACTGACATCACGCAGCACTAACCATCCCCTCGACCAGATTCAACAAACATTCATCGAATTGGCAACAAACTGAAAAGTTAAAAAGCAAATGCCCTCACGGAGACAGAAATTTCCAAACATTAATAGCATTCAATACAGCAATCCGCACCTACCGTGTAATTAATTGGAGAAAACAAAATTGCGGAACTATGGAAAACGAAAGAATACACTTGATAAAATAACATTCATACACGTAACAGCCAGCAATGCGGAGGTTTTTTTTAATTCTCAAGCCACCATTACAGGAATGACCAGATCTCAGACATCACAACTAGTCAGACCAAACAGGAAACATTAATAAAACCGATTCATATTTGTTGCCACCCACATAATAAAATGATATTTCAGGATGAATAATATATATATATATATATATATATATATATATATATATATATATATATATCTGTGCTTGTTTTGGTGTGAAAATATTTAACAAAATACATGCATAGACCAGACTATTCCCAGTGATATATTTTGCAAAAAATTACGCTTAATATATGGCGATTTGCATTATTCCTTCTTAGGATGATGGAATTAATTGAGTCCTTAAATGCTGGTCGCCGATTATTTGAAAAGGTTACCAATAATTCTACGACGAGAAAGTCATTTCAATTAATGTGCGCAAAATCGTCGAATGCTAGAATGGAATACCTATTATTTAGACGTTGGGCATTCCGAGAATCCTAGGGTAAAATGGAGGCAGTATTTTACGTCATATCTAGTTTCATTGCTCATAACAAATTAATTCAAACCTATATAACCTGCTAAACTACAAGAAACAATGATTTAAATTTTGGAGTGTCAGCAAATGCGATGGAAATGTATCACATAAATGAAGGGTTTTATAGCGAAAAACTTCAGAAATTGGTTTTTAGAAGTAAATAGAAGACCGCAATCAAAAACGATTGCGGAACATTAGCAACAAAATTAATATACAAAGAATAATGATGAATGTTTCAATCTTCCTACAATAGTAAAAATGAAATCAATGTCTACGTGTATATAGTTTTTTGTATATTCTCCTGATTTTAGAACATTGGAAAATAATAACAATAGCGGAAATTAATTGATAGATTTAAAATATATTTTATTGGAAGTAAATTTGTAAATACAAACCAACCTCAAGAAATTTTACGATTATTGGGCATTATCTTTCAAAAAGTTTCAAATATAGAGAAAATTATTGTCTGATTTCTTCTATGACGTTATCTTATTATCACAGAACTCTTGATTTAGAAATGCAGTTAACCAAACTAAAATAGGTAAATTTTCATTAAGGCGATATGGTATTTTGCTGAACATATATTTGAGTTCTGACACAATGATATTATGTTGGATGCCAGAAAAAAGTGTCTAAAATTTGACAAAACTTGATGAGACCGAAAAGTGCATAGAAGTTCATAGGCATTTGCCACCATAGCTTCATTTTTTTATACTGGGACTGAAACATATCTTCACCTTTTGAATTCAGACCGCGGCAGTTCAGCATACATATTATAATGTCTAATATAGACAGAGCCGACATTTTTATGGTTTGCAATTTACTACCAATGAGCGGTTTCGGATTAGATCCGAGTTTAAACCAAATGCTGAAGATCAAAATCACATCTATGGTTATTATTATTTACCAATAATTGGGCAAACACGTCTGATTACAGAAAAATATTTCTGGTCTTTATCAAAAACTATAATATCGACTTCATATATATATATATATATATATATATATATATATATATATATATATATATATATATGACGAGAAGACTGACCATAATTTTGGTTTTTGCATTAACAAATCTGCACGCAATGCATCGCCTTGTTAATATCGAAAATGAATTATAGTACGGAAAATTGAATATCACTTATATAAATTCTGGTCACAGAAGTTCTTGCAAATGCTGATTTTTTCCAAATAATGTTGAAACAGGCTTAGTAGAGGAATTGAATTTTTGGCTATTATGCAATGTTTATTTCATACTGAAATATATATAATGATTTTCTTTAAACGAAACATGTTGCGCGTTATGGAAAAGATTAATTACCTGACTCGTGTTGTACCCAATAAGGTTTTTGTATCCACTCTCTTTCAACGGATACCATATCGCACAAATTTTCTTTTCAATATTCTTATAATGTTTCTCTTAGTAGATAATTTCCGAAATTATTCTATGACCTCTTTTTTATATTAACTTTCTATTCTAATGAAATATTATATACCTATATTGGAAATTTTACTGCTACTTATTTTCCGCGAAAATTTTGAGGCCTAATATTCACAGCATCTTGCCCATTCCTTACCCGCATGTCACTCGTAAATATTTCATTTACGAAATTATGTGAAAAAATAGGCCAGACCAATGAAGGTAGATATATTTAACTGATTAAATGCAAGTGTTAAACATCCGCCCACACGAACAAAGACGCGTAGCGAATCGTCAAATGGTTTAGATCACTGCATGCCGTACGCTTAATTTTAATGAAGGTTGCCATCTTGATATAAGCACCTGACCAATTATTTACATAAATTTGTCAGTGTAATATAAGTATTGTGTAATGTTGAAAAGGTAATTCATCGGTTCCGTATTTATTGGGACCTCATCACGTACTGTTCAGTAGTTTCCGCGGACAGCACTTGGACATGGGCACGTCTGGTTTGCAATCTGGTGTTCTAATCACTGTGACACCCTGTTGTTTATACCCACTATATATATATATAGGGACGATACAATTTCCTTACGAATATGCAAACCGGCAGTGGTGAAGTAAACTTCATATAATGCTTTTTATAATACGACTTCAAAACCACTTCATTGTATAATATAAAGATAAGGAGCCTGTAATGGATACCAGTACAAAGGCTTTTGTGTCAATATCTGATTCCAACATATTTTTTGTCGAGTCGGTTCATTTTCCCAACAAAATGGATTTAAATCTATGCTAAAGTTCATCAAAATTTAGAAAACAACTACTTGTGTAAACATGGTATTCCATCAAATCAATAAAATCTGGCCTTGATCTATATGAGTTGTCCTATTTTAGCGGTAATCATTACAGCATCCAATTGAAAGTATAACATTTAAATAATGTTTGTTGCGGAAAACTAATGTAAATGCAATTGTGTATTAGGTATTGCAGATCTAGTAATAAATTAATTCAAATAAGAATAAACCAGCAAGAACGAAAGTTATAATTTTATGTGCACTCTGGTTTCGTGCACATGAGATTATATCTTTCGTTCAAGCTGTCTTTGGATTATCCTTCTGATCATATTTGAAAAAATTTGTTAATATATGTGCAACACCTTATACGCAATTGCTATTGCTTTTTAAACATTTTTCACTGCATGCTGTCTGCCCTGTCACATTATCCATGTATTAGGCTGGCTCATATTAATCAACGTAGATTTTATTATTTGTCTGTCGCGTAGGTTTGCATTTCCCGACGTTATCAGAGATGATACGGATGCCGCAGTTTTCTGCTTAGTTTTTGTAGACGCTGCTCTAACGGATTGTCGGAATAGGCTAGACTCATTGTATTTTATACCTGGTTTGTTTAGTCGATTGCATTTTGGTACAATAACATATTTACGGATTAACTTTATCCACTAATATTTTTTAACATGTTTTTATTTATTGACGATATAATTTATTAATTATCATTGTGTTTCCTTTAAAAAACGCACTAAAATATATGACTTTTTAGATGGAGCAAACAATTTTAAATTAATATCTGTGGTAAATACCGTGGAATTCTTTAGATCAATTGCTTTTTCGTAAATTCACTATGTAGTCTACGACATGTAGGTGAAAAATGTGGCTGTTTTGTCGCCAGGACATGGTATGTTTTGGAGAATTATTTGCTTTATATCTGGTGTACTTCAAGTCGAACTTGATCCAATATTTAATTTTATCTAACGATAGTTTTCTATGGTAAAGTGTCTTTGAAAAGGTTTGCGGCTGCTTAGTCTTTTTTGCAGGCACAGCTCCCGATTTGTTCAGCGATTTGGTCTATTGAGTATTTCTTGTAAAATTTCGACAAGATTTGTCGTTGTTTGCGTATTGTCCATATACACTGATTTCAGTATATTTTCGTTTGAAACTTGTTGTTTGAATCCACTCTCATTATTCTACTTATTTCGGCTTGATTAAGGATATCTAAAGAAATCAGAACACAACAATGTTTGGTACTGGAACGTTATATATTGAACAGGTTACAAGGTATTATCAATTAAACGTGCTTATTAATGGGATGGATAAAATGCCACAGATGACTCAAAGTTAGTTCAATGAAACAGAAAATATGCGTGCGATTGATGAGACGGCAAATTGTGCGCAATGGCCGTTTGTGCTTTTTTAAATCCTGTGAGTAAAGTCAACTTGTGAGGTTTATGAAGCCTTGATATATATATATATATAAATATATATATATATATATATATATATATATAATTTGGCACTCATTTAAAACGTTTCGTTTACCGTGATCTTTTATCAAACTATGGCTTCAACCCGTGTACATTTATTATGGTTTTTTGCAACTAACTCGCTGCGTCATCGTAGCTTTTTACAGAAAGTCTATATTTATTAAAATTACCTGATCTGCGTTTTGACTAACGCAGCTTTCATTGTTCCAGTAAATTTCTTTTTCCATAATATTTCGATCTACCTTACCGTAGATCTTCATCAGATGCATTTCACGAAACAAATGAAGCAAGTATTTCTTCAGTCATAATATTTATATACTTCAGACTGACCTTTCATTAGATATTCGCGTGTCACATGTTAATGCACACACACACATGTGACACGCGAATATCTAATGAAAGGTCAGTCTGAGGTATATAAATATTATGACTAGAGGAAATAACACACTTGCTTCATTTGTTTCGTGAAATGCATCTGATGAAGATCTACGGTAAGGTAGATCGAAATATTATGGAAAAAGAAATTTACTGGAACAATGAAAGCTGCGTTAGTCAAAACGCAGATCAGGTAATTTCAATTAATCCAGGTGCGCAAAAACACAACTCCTTCAAGTCTTCATCTATGTTGGAATATTTGGTTACGATAAAAAAATTCATCAGGTAGACCGGTTTAGTTTGGGTTTGTTACTTATCAAATATTTGACAAAATCGCTGCGTTTTGCGTACACATTGGACACATTAACTTCAGATCCTTGAAGTTCATCCGCTGGGCTAGACAAGCCACATTGTTTATGCACGAAGTAATATGGTTTGTGTTTTGTTTCGCTGCGCAATCGTTCTATTTACTTCATTCACTCAAATAGTGCAGAATGGAGGACAAAACGGATCTATAGAATGCTTATGAAAAACATATTCAAAACAAATCCTTCCTTAAAGAATATAAATTTATAAATTAGTAGGAAAATATAGTTGATCCAATTTCGTCATAAAATTTAAATTAGTTTATATAATAAATGTGTATGTGCATGAACTGATATGTGCACAAAACAACACATGCAAAATATAAACAAGTTTAAAAATTATCTTTCATTTAGATAAATTTTTAAATCGTATGAGTCGATCTTTCGGCAATTCTAGATGACATTTATTCTGTCGATCAATTTGATACACATACTAATAATGATTTTTTTGCCGATATGTAAAAAATAATGCGTATACAATTAAAAAAATCATTTTTGCGCCTGTAATACTGCTTGCAAACTAGGAATTTATCTGGCCGTGATAAATATAACATTTCTAAGTTTACGAAAATGTAGTAAGAGGCTTATACGGATAAAGCTAATTTGACCAAAACAAATTTTGCATAGATGCTAATATTTGTCGATTTTTATCATAAAATATATGTTCATTCTTTTGCATTTTATACGAATACAAATTTAATTACCACTTTCATAAGCTTATCCTTTTTGCCTGCTATCAGAACTTTTATTTCTAGTGGCCAGTGTCCTTAAAATCGAAGAACATATGAAGAAATATTACAAGAATTTTATTTTATTTTTATAATAAATAAACGCTTATCTTAAACTTCTTCCTACCAGATGATAATAGTCGCAGTTCTGAACTCGCAAATTTAAATGTTCTAAGAATGTTTCATTGTCTGATGCTGAAAACGTTATCAGTATGGCGATCATATTGTGAAATGCCAGGACATTTTGGGGCCCGTGATTACGGACAAAATTCTGCATATAAATTACTGAATTATGCTTATTTGAAGGGAAGAGCTGTACGGGCTTTCTCCATTTACCTGAAAGTTAGAATTCTTTTCAATTCTTTGGCGGTATGTGTACTCGCATAATGAACGTATAATAAAAGCGATTTAAATTTGTCTCAACATTCGAAAGCCGAAGCTAAGGAAATGCTGTAGAAAGATAGTTACAAACAACACTATAATTCATTTGATTGCCGACAGCAAATTATGACATTTTCGTTTGCAATTTGTGCGAATGTCGGTCATGCCAGTTATTTAACGTAATGCATATTAAAAGTTAAATGGCGAGCAAAGAGGATTAGTTCTAATCTTGTCTGCATTTGAATGAAAAGTTGACTCCATAACTAGACAAATCAACTTTAGAATTTTAGCTTTAATTTGAAGTTGTTGGTCATTTAAAAAATATTTAATATTTTGCTAAGAAATTACTCACAGTTCCTTTATACTATATCATGCAATAAAACTGTGTAATATTGAACCTCTATTTATAAAACTGCGTTAATTTAACTGTGTTTAGTTTATTGCACTAGTTTATAATATATTTGATATAATCTTTAAACACCATATATATATATATATATATATATATATATATATATATATATATAAATCTTTTAAGTAAGCGCTACTCATACTCCATGTTTTATTATATGAAAACTTTAACTCATCTTCGCTGAATTCTTCAAAATTTTTAGACCAACTAAATAAGGATGCTATTTAAAAAAATATTTATAACATTTTCAGCCATGTCTAAGTAATTGTCGAGATCTGAGATTGTGAAATATATATATTTGATATCCATACTCAAATTTTCTGACAAATGGCAGCATCTACATATCAGATGTTCAAATGTCTTGCACAGAAGCGAAAGAAATTCGGGTCCTGTCATGTTATGACCGCTCGCATTACAAATGATGTCACGATTACCGCGAAATGTGATAACTGAAATCGATGTATGGGTTTACTGGAGTAACAGGTGTTCATAAATAGTTGTAATTCTCAATAGTGGAGAACTATATTGAAATATATCGTGTTGGTACCATGTACCGACTCGGTAACCATAGTGTTATTACCATGTACCTGTCGGCACTATAATGTTGGTACCAGGTACTGGCACAATAACCATAGTGTTTGTATCGTTTACAGACTCGGTATATATATTTTATAGAGTAAGTTATCGTGGAAGTTGCATTTTCGAGACTTTATATGATGTTAGCTTCATTACTGCAGGTTTACACATTCGTCTAGGAGACTGTAGCGTCCTATTTCCACATATTCCTCCCCCAAATATATAGTAGGTAAATAGCGTATTACCGGCTTCTACAAATGAGTCGCCAGTAAGCACGAAACGAATGTGCACGAGATTATACATTCGGTTCATGCTGTCATCGGTTTATCCTTATGGACATAAATGAACCAAATTGTTTGGAGGTGCGCAACACCTAATACATAATTGCATATATATATTTTCTCCGCCATAATCACTATTGCGCATCAAATCTTCGTTTAATTATATAAATGTTTACTTGTATGCTACTTCCCTATGAAGCCTGATACATGTTCCATAATTAAAGAATTTGGATGGTTGGGTATATCATCATGTCTAAAGGGATTCCATTTTAACCTCCACCTAAAGGAAAGGCTAACCAAGAATCATTAGTTAGTATATAGCCGACAACAGTATTTAGTATGCGACAGGATGAGTCAATGTTTTGAGCAACGGTTTCCAAAGCAGATTTTCCCACGTTCGAATCCACTCCGCGGCAAATACTGGACAGTAAGTGGTGAGTTCCCAATGATGACCAAACCGGTCTACTGGATGAATTGCCCTTTCTACGTTATACAATTTTCAGCTTAATTTGACAAATACATGTACATAAGGGTCACTTGTTTACATCAAGAGAGCAACCTTAATTGAAAGAAATTTTTATCACCGACCGCGCAACCAATGTCCGTTTAATATTATAAATGTTAATTTCAATACCACTTCCTTATTTAGCGTTGTGTCGGCTAAAAAATGACTGTTTAGAAATGGTTGGTTGGAACTTTAGATCTAAATGAATGCCATATGAGCTCTAATTGAAAATAGTGTGTAGCTTGCGGCAGGTTGGCTCAGTGGTTAGAACATCAGAGTCCCAAGCAAATGTGCCCAGGTTCGATCCATGTCCGCGGAAAATTCTGGCCCACGTAATCAGTTCTCAAAAATTCGAAACTGGTCTATTGGATGAATTATTTATTATGCACTGTACAAAGATTAGTTTATAGTGAAAAATTTAAGCACATTATGGTTCACGTTTTTATATCAAGAACGCAACTTTCATCATAGGTAATTATTATCAAGGCCAGCGCAACAATTTCCGTTTAATTATATACATGTTCATTTTAATATCACTTCTCTATCTTGTATGGTATTTGTTCTCAATTGACAGATTTGTTATGGGTTCGTGCACATGTAGGTCTAAAGAGATGCCATGTAGACTCCACATAAACGGAAGGCAACCAAGAAACATTTTAGTAAGTATATATCTAAAAATTTTGTGTATTGCGCGATGGGGTGGTTCAGTGGTTAAAGAACCAGACATGCCCAGGTTCGAGCCATGTCTGCGGTAAATTCTGGACAGGACGTGATTAGGTCCCAATGAGATTGAAATCGGTCTGCTAGTTGAATTGCCTTGTCTACGTTATACATTGCTGTAATATATTCAATTTCGTAACATGATAAGCGCAATGCAGACATTAGTTCTGTATTAAGTGTGTAGAAAAGTTTATGATAAACGAATTTTTACTAAAAAAATTGAGAATGTAGCTTAGCTTAAGCCCAAATTCTGATGACAAGTCCTGGATCAGAATGCTTTTTAATAAATATTTTTATTTATTTACGCCATTTTAGTAATTTTATTGAAGAAAACTACGTGCGTACGCACAACACATATGTCTTTGCTCGAAATCCCTCATTTTAAATGGCGAAACTTGAAAAGGAAAATTTTTCTGTTTGTCTGACAAACAAATCTCTCTGGTACATTTATAATTAACGTTAAACAGAATTTTCAGCCTTCAAAACATCAAAGAACTATCAAAACAACCCGAAACTGTTAACATTTTGGCGAGTAATATTTAATAGCGTAGAATTTGCTGACCAAAGGCGAAAGTAATTTTTATTTAGTTTATTTGTATTCATAATAAATTTTACACAATTGATCGCAATACTTTTTTGTGAAAATGTGTTGAATTTCACATAATTCTGAGTTTAGCTGTAGCATTTCAGTCTGAATATGAAGCAGCTAATCATAGAAATAGTCTTCAAAACTGTGTAATTGAGAACGTTCGGAATTCGTCATATATTGGTGAATTAGATCCATTTATGATTTAAAAATTCTAGTTAGATCTTGTTTGGCTCATCACTAGCTTTATGGTCCTTATGACAAGTCTAAATTTGTGTTGTGTCATTGGTATATTTACATCGTTAAGAACTGCAAGGTTTAGTTATTCTGGTAATACACTGTCGTATTCACCAATCCAGTCGAATCCAACATTTTGCTAAACATAGGAAACCTTACGTTGGTTTTATGTACTGACGAAATTCGACTTTCTATGACTACCAGAATAGTAAGACGGCACACTGACTGTCTCGAATAATACAGCAATTCATATATATGTTAAAAACAGCTGAGATACCCTAGATCGGTAATATGTATTTAAATTAGCTTTATTTATGCCTATTTTAGGCTGATAAGTTTATGTTAAATTAATGTCAATGTTATAAACGGCATTTAAAAAAAATCTTTTATTTTATTTGAACACTCAATTAATGTATTAGTTCCGTGGTCTTTTTTGTGAAAATAATTGTTCTTATTCTAAATATTCGTTTTTCTGCCTATCTCAATTTTAACATTCAAAATTGATGAATAATTTGACCTCGCGTGGTTAACTCTTTGGCCTAAATTCCTTAAATTGGTAGGAAAAAAATTAGGTAAATTGATACAGTAGGCCTACCTAAGAATTTGACGGACCAATAAAAACGGATTTTCTTAATGGAATGATTAATTAACAGTTTAACTTCCTGAATAATTATTTAATGGCAGAAAGACTCACAAATTAGTTCCATTTCATTAAATATTTAAATTGATGTGCTCATTTTCAAACAGATTTCTTTTTGAAATGCTTGTGTGAGTGTGTCAATACATGACAGGATGGCCAGTTTGTTGGAAACTTTATCATAACGATAACAAAAAATTTTGAAGCAATTAAATATAAAACATTTCTTAACTTAGTTTAGAATTAAAAAAGCAATTTGTCAGGTTCTAAACGTGCTATGTCGCAATGTTTTCCAACAAAATTCTTAATACTACGTATATTTGCAGGCAGTAACTACTTGTGGTGCAATACGGCAGCATGTTATATTATTAATGATTATTATACAGGAAGAATTAGGACTTACATGCTTAATATTTATAAAAGTTTTCACGTATTTTATTCGCGTAAATTCGGTAAGGATGATTCATTCATTCAACAAGTGTGAACAAACGTAAATCGTTTCTTCCAAGAGTTTTTTTGAAAACGAAGTAATGAATTGTATTCCATTACATTTATTGTCCAAATTCAATTTGAACAAATTTTATATTGTTTAGTAAGCTTGATCATTTGCTATTCAACTTGTGGACAGATTTGTCCTTTTGGGTTTCTCTGTATGTGTTTATCGGAATTCTGGCAACCGGGTTTAAAATGAGGGAACATTTCTTTTGCAGCCTCGCGCAGACACACATCGCCAAACCTGTTGCGCCCCACATGAAATTTATAGTTTTGATGGTGTTTACTTTGGAGTTAGGGCATATTCACTATTAATTTCGGCCCAAAGTTCCAATCTCGGCAATTCTGGTGAGAGCTTATTTAGTTCACGAATGGGCCAAATCTTATTTCTTCGTGAACTGAATTTGCCACAATTTTAAATTTCACGTATAGAATGACAACATATTGTACATGTCCTGCCAAATAATTTTCAGCTAAAAACAAATCCAACGATTAAATGTAAAAAAAGCTCGGTACTGTTTATGGCGCAGAACAAATATGTATGAAATTGTGTATTAGGTGTTGCGCAACTAGTGACAAATTTGTTTAAATGTGACCAGAAGGACAAACCAAAGATAGCATGTACACATTTGTTTCGCGCTTACTAGCGACTCATCGGTAGCACTTAGTATTACTCTTTTTGTCCACTATATATTCTTGTGAGTAATGTGGGAAAAATAGGGCTCAGGTTTACACATTCTTAATGGAGATTTTACCGTCCTATATCCACACATTCCTCATCTAAATATATAGTTGGAATAGGATTTCTTCTTAGCACGAGACCAATTTGCACATGATTATACGTTCGGTTCATGCTTTCTTTGGTTTATCCTGCTGGTCATATTTGAATTAATTTTTGACTAGTTGCACAACACCTAAAACACAATTGTAAATCTAAAAAAAATTATAGGTGCCTGTTGAAGAATGACAGATCGTCCGTGGTTAATTTTAAATTTAAATCGCAATGCTAGGTATTGTTCATCTGAATATAGACAAACTAAATGACGAGTCTTTATATGACGGAGAACTGCATGTAAATTGGGGCTTGTGTGGTGTTTTGAATGAAGTGAAAGACTCCAAAGTAAATGTTCTCCGGTTCTCGCTTCGTTCGCAACAAATCTGTCCGGTACTTGATGAGTCCCAAATAGGGACCACAACCGGATTACTTCATAAATAAAAGACCAATTTTTTCTCTTTGCGAAACATTGTTTACCTTGACTGTCCCTATTTTAATCTCTTGACTTTTTGTGATGTCGTATAGGACAGTTCTCAAGCGATAAACTCATCAAATTTACGATAGTATGAAATATTATGATTTTTACTGACAAAATATATACAATAAAAATCAAGCAATAAAAAGTTATATATATATATATATATATATATATATATATATATATATATATATATATATATTCTTATAATTAGGAAAACACAAATAACAAAGTGGATAAAGGCCATTTATTTCGTGAATACTAATCATCTCTTATATAATCATACATATTTAAACGTTTTGGGTTTTCAAAACCCAAAACGATATTGAAGCCTTTGGTAGAAGGGGACGAATTCGCACCCAGCCTGAACCAAGACGAAATGGATGCGTACCTGGAAATAGGTTTTAGTCGGATCTTTGCGAAATTGGTAGTGCAAAGCGACAACACGCGAACGAAAATCACAACACAATGCTGGGACTTTATAGTCTAGTGTGTACGAAACTTATACGCTTAAAGGACTACACATTGCTTAACAAATTATGACGAAGTCACTACGGAAAGTTGCAAAAACCAATCAGAATAAACCTAGCCAAGAAGTGTCACTTAACTAAAATAAATATACGTCAGCCTTCTTTCAGTTTGTTTACAGCAGAAATTCTGCCGAGGACGTAAAATAACAATGTGAGACATTTCTCAGAAGGACATTTTAAACCATTCAGGAATTTTTATAAAGCAACATATGACAAAAAATAAATAGAAGACATTAAATGAAATTAAGCTATTATCTTTGATTTTATTTTTGCCTGTTGAATGCTCAATAAATGCCCATAATTGTAATTTTTTTAATGTAATTCGTTATATATTGTTTTTTAAACGAAGACTCCCAGTAAGCGTTGTTGACTTCACCAATATTGGATGGGTCGTTTATACGGATGCCCTTCGAATTTATTATCAGTGTCTCATCCAGCCGGGACTTAGTTATGTTTATCTCCACAGTCAAAAAATACCTAATCTTTCATAGTGCCCATTTTATGGCCAGTAATTCTTTTTACTTAACGGACTAGCTTTGCCCCGTCATAGTGAGTGCGGCATATATATTGCGCCGGACGTCCGTCCGTTTTTAATGATGCACCTATGGCAATACCTGCCGCGGCTGTCACAAATGACATACTACCTATCGGGAAAGTCTAAATAGTTGCTTCTTGAGCCTTTTCCGCCCAACGAAACCGTGTCTTGCCCTAGTTAACTTATGTTAGGGTTGTTACGTAACCGCCAACTAAATATTCTATCACTCATTGGAACACTTTCGGTGCGTTCTAAAAAACAAATAGTACCCGAGTGAATTTTAAATGAAATTCGGGACGAACACTAAAATCACTCTTTATGGTCAAGCATGACAAACGTTTTGTCTCTCGCTAGCTGTGGGAACGGATCATGCAGAGCCGGTATGGGAAAGGCGACAGGTTTAGTCCACGAGTTTAATTGACCGAAATCAGCCGGGGGTCGGAGCCATTCATCCTTTTTCGTAACGTAAACCATGGGAGCTCGAAAAACATTAATGATGGTTCAAGAATGCCGGCCTCAATCATCTCTTGTGTTGCTCGAGTCTCTGCTGCTAATTTATTTGGAGGAGCAAAATATAATTTTGTGGTTCGACCACCTGCACATTAGGGGTAAGTATCGACTTTATAGAATTGATGATTTCCGGCATCGACAGGCATATGTGTTTATCTTGACAATCTATCATTTTCACCCATTTTCTATTGAAATCAATTCCCGATAAGGGCGTTTCAGTATTCGCTACAATAAAGGAGACATATTGTAGATATTTTAATTTATCTTTAATTTTGTGTCCCATTTGCCTGCAGCTACCATCGACGGGCCCGACGTCTGTCACAAATTTGCTATCGTAGCCTTTACGATGTTTAACAGACATGTCACTGGTAATAATCACACATCAGCTCCATTATCCAATTGCATTATTACTTACAGTTCGCTGATCAGTTCTAAAAGTTTAACCTTAATAAAAATCCTCACATGTGGCAAAGTTTCCCATACATAAACAAAAATTCATTTAAAAAAACTATTTTATGTTTACTTCTGCGGCTCTAAGGCTGACCTCCATCATAGTGCTGACTGCTACATCCAAATATGTACCACACAGCAAGGAATTTTAAAAAATCATTTCAGCCCAAGATAGAACATTTGGTGCTTTCTCTGTCTTAAAAATGGCTATGGCTACAAGCGTGGCATTTAGCCTCATAATACATTGTGCGACCAAATTGCAGAAAACTATTGGTAATTTGATTGCTTGCTTAAAAACTAACACCATTTTAAATTGTGAACAGCATGGCATTTCAATCGGCATCTTCACAGACAGACTTGTTTAAATTCTTTAAATAAAGTTTGCGAGCTTGAAGTAAACACAAATCCCATTGTATTTAACCTGTCTTCGAACAACATAAGAAAACTACCGCCAGCCGCAACGCACTGACGCGTTTCGACATACCATGATCATCATCAGAGTACGACGGCAAACTGACTATCGAGGATCAAACCGCATTGAATATATATGGAAATCAAATTTAGATATGCGGCTCTCACCTCTAGCAGTCTTGCATACATTGAACTTGACTGGAAATGTCGGCTGCACAATTACTATGCAGTCACGAACATTAACTGTTTGCAGCTTTCGCCACATATACATATATAGGCAATACAATTTAAACAATAATTGATTGCGCGGGTGGTGGTAACAATTCTTTAAATCAAGTTTGCGAGCTTGAAGTAAACACCAATTCCATTGTATTTAATCAGTCGTCAAACAACATAATAAAACTACCGCCAGCCGTAACGCACTGATGCGTTTCGACCTTCCATGATCATCATCAGAGTACGACGGCAAACGGACTATTTATAGAATTAAACGTGCATTGGTTTCAAAGGCAGTGATAACTGTATAAACTAAGTATTGTGAAGTGTAGAAAAAGAAATTCATTCAGTAGACCGGTTTCGTCCTTATTGGGATCTCGTAACGTACTGTCCGTAATTTGCCGCGGATAGGGTTCGAACCTGGGAATGTCTGCTTTGGAATCTGATGTTCTAACCACTGAGGCAGTTTGGCTCCGTGGTTAGAGCATTTAAAAAAATGATAATGTTTTTGACTACCATATCGTAGACAGCACTGTGCTGTTTCACTAATTGAAAATACCTACTACTTTAGAACTGGAATAATTATTATTTTATATCTATTTGTGAATAATCAGAAAAAAATTGTTTAGATGAATCTAAATTTTGATTATTAAACGTTTGAAAATTGCAGTAATTTGCCAAAGAAAAATATTAAATTATGTTTTACTTAATTATATAGATGGAATTACGATTTTAAAGCTCTTTTATAACCCACCCACACGTAAAGACCTCCACAAAATAACAAACTTTATGACCCTCCGCTTACTTATGTAAAATATTTAATTGTGCTTCTGATTCTAAATATGTCCACGATGCAAACCAAGTTTGCAGATTTCTATTATAGATAATTTCAACCATTAGAAAATAAATAAATCAAACGATACCGATAAATTAGAATACAAATAATAATAGTATATTTTTTATATTTATTTTCAGTATAAACGTATCAATGTATAAGTAGGCCGCAACTGGATCGGGAAGCGAATCCTATGCAAAATAATCATGCAAATCAACCACTACGCCATTAAAATGGCTCTATTTTATGGATAAAATTAGTAATAAGTATATGTGGGTACACGAAAGGAATTTAAACATTTGGCCAAAGTATATAAAATTCGTATATATATATATATATATATATACGAATTTTTATTATGAAAGAAGCCGTATGAATTTATAATGTGTTCTATTTCACTCAGCGTGGTCTAAACAAGTTGAAATATTTCTCTTTTAACTATCTAAATTTGACACTATGAAATATCAGTTTTTGTGTCATTATTGTGTCATAGTCTGTCGAGACTTAAAACCGATAATTATGTTTATTAATTTGTCTATCATAAGGCGCAAATGAGCCTTTGACATTTTTGTGATTTCTCCTCTATGGAAGTTGTTTGCTGATTGGGAAATAGTTTTTCCATGCCAGGTATGCCATTAAACATCTGATCAATAAAGGATTTCCATAAGTTAATCCGCGTTGTATTTTTGCAACAAGAACTGGTTTTCTGCTTTGATGTAATTTATACCATAAGTTTGTGAAACCTATTTCAACAAATTTTACATGAAAACAATAATTCTAACGTCATCTACGAAAGTCTATGTTGTTTTGAATAGTAATTCAACGTAAAATAACTTTATTGACTTTAGGCAATTCATATTAATTTTTAATCCCTAAAATATAATTTAAATATAAGTACTATGAATTCTATTTTTCCGCGAACAGGGCTCTAACCTGGGCACGTTTTCTTCGGCACCTGGTGCTCTAACCACTGTGCAGCAGGGTGGCTCAGTAGTTAGACAAACAGATTCCGAAACAGACGTGCTCAGGATCGAGCCCTGCCCGCGTAAATTTATGGCAAGTACATAATAAGCTCCCAATTTGTAAGATACCAGGCTACTGGATGAATTGCCTTTTCTACACTATACAATTCGTAGTTTATACTAGTATATATATATATATATATATATATACCATATATATATATATATATATATATACATAAGTAATTAATGAGTCAGGTGCTAATATGAAGATCCGCAACCTTGATTATAGTAATTTTTATCATCGCCCGCGCAAACAATGTTGGTTTAATTGTATCCTAATACTGCCATAAAATGAGCAAAATGAGTTCAGAAATTCAAGCAACCTGCTAGGTTACGGATGAACTGTTTGTTTAGTTGTCTATCACCAAACGTGTGTATGTTCTGAGCCAATCAATGCTTGAGCCAACGGTGTTACCAGTTGTTTAATTCAAGTTTACGAATTTGATATAGACTGCAAGCCAATTGCATTTTAATTGTTAAATAACATTGTCAAATTTGTAACTGATCTGCATTTAAGCTAACACAGTCTAAAGTCTATTCGTTTTGGCTCTTGAAAATATTTCGGCGACCGTTGCATTCGCCTTCTAAACGTGACTCATCGTTAAGTTTAAAAAAAATAAACTAATGAAGTAAGCGCGATATTTTATTTAGTCATGTCATTTACACTTTTGTTTGACTTTTCAGTAGATAGTTGCGTGTTATGTGTGCAGGTGTGTATATATCCACCATAGATATGATTATAAAACTATGTTAAACTAGAGGGCTTGTTTCATTTTTCTGCTTTAAACCTTGAGATGACGGGTAAAATAAAGAAGGCGATCGCTTATGGTCGCCGAAATATTTATAAAAATTAAAAAATTTGGAATTCATTCGTCTAAGCAATGAAAATTAACTACCGTCAGTCACATATACTGACACGTTTCGACTTTCTACGATTATCATCAAAGAGCGACAGAAAACAGATTAGCAAGGTAAAAACTGCAATGCATGCATTGCAGCTTTTATATCTAGTAATTTCACAAACGGTTTACTGGACTAGAATCGTTGATTAAACAATTTCTATGATGTCTCAACCCTTTCACATTTGCAGCCTTCGCCACATTTGTGTAATACAAGAAGCCAGCATTGGTTGTGCGGTAGGCGAAGCAATTCTTTCAATCAGGTTTGCATTTAAACAGTTTCATATCGTGTAAAACGCCGTGGCTTCAAGTAAATTCCGTACGATGTTACAAAATAGTGAGGTGCCAATAGGGCTGATAATTATTACTGTTGGCAGCCTTTAGTAGGACCGGAATTGCGTTCTCTGGAAAATGCCGAGAAACTTAAATAGTGCAGCAGTGTCTAGAAGTACTCCTAGACACTTGAGACCGGCTCTGGTTGACTAAATAGTGTTACTTCTGTATTGGCATTGCAATCAGCGGCGAGAGACTGAGTGGATGCTCAGAATTGTCTCGTTGAAGATCTGCGACAACACCGTGGTGACTGACACACGAAGAGGTCCAATAAGTAGATGTTGCTCCGTCTCACTAGTTGTGCAGCGACAAGAATGGCGTGACTAGGTGACTCTGCTGGTGAAGCAAGTCCAGAACAGTCAGTGTAACAGGAAACAGAAAGTAAACGTAATGCGCAACAGAAATCAAACTTGATTACTGACTAGCACGGTAAATGCACCGCTCTTATACAAAGGTGAAATAGAACGCTCGCACGCCATTGGTTAACGGCAAATTTTGCTTGTTTTATTTGGACCCGCGTAAATTAAATTTGAATTTCGTTTACACAGTGTATCGGAGAATTGTTCTACTACCATCCACTTTTGCAACTTTTTGAAACTTCTGTTGAGGCCCCAAACCTATTGGTATTTGTAAGCCCCATAGATGCCAGTTCGCTAGATGTCCTAATATTCACAGTAGAGTCTGAAATGCCTACATTGTTATCTGTGTCAATAAGATTTAAATCCATTTGGTCCTGCCCTAAATGAAATACATCTTCTAATTTAATATCGGCATTCATGATCAAGAATTATGATACTTAAATTGACACTTACTTGAGGCTTTTGGAAGGTGAGAGTTGGAAAGCTATATCTTCAGCAATAATCTGCTTTGATGTGTACGTGACCCACAATAATAAATAAAATTACCTGTTCCAAGGCTCCTCCTCAGTGTTATATTATATCAGAACACAAGGCAAGTGTCGAAAGATGTTTATTGGATAATGTTGTAATCGTTTATTATGGAGAGAAATGTTAAAATGCAGCAAACGAAAATCTTCAACCAGCCCGGAAGCACGATACTCAAAAAAATGAAAAAAAGCGCACAATTTTAAAAGTCAAGTCTTTAAACAAAGAATGTTCTGGAAAATAAAAGGAAAAAATTCTTTTTAAATAAAGTTGTTACAATCAGCTATGGTGGTTTAAATTTATCATTCAAGGTCATTTTATAAAAGGCGGAGGATTCAACATCCTCTACACTTCTAAGCAATATAGATATGTACATTCAGTCGCATGTATCGGCACGTTTTGAGCTTTTACGATCATCATCAAAGAACGACGGCAAACTGACTAGCCAGGTACAAACCTCAATGCATGCACTGCAGCTCTTATCTCTGGTAATTTGACATACATTTTACTGGACTGGAATTGTCGATTGAACAATTTCTATGCCGTCTAGACAATTCACATTTTGCAGTCTTCGCCACACAACTGTAATAAAAAGAAACAGTCATTGGTTGTGCGGAAGACAAAGCAATTTTTTGAAACAAAGTTTGCATTTAAACAGTTAAATATCATAGTAAAATCGATGTCAGTATCACGTACTGTTATCAACATAAGTGCAATCAATGATGGCTTAATTCTATTACCTAAATATATGTGATGATATCAGCAAAAAGGTAATAATCGTGTCTGCATTTGAATTGTACAGTTGACACTTCATGTCCAGCACAATATATGTGAAATTAATGGAGGTTGGAACCAAATATTTAATTTTTCATTCCTTATTTTGATTCGATCCTCACTAGACAATTTATTGTCATGCTTCGATGATGATGACGGAAGTTCTAAACACTTAATTTCATGTAGTTGACGGGTGATATGCTAGACTTTGTTATTTTTTAAATGTAACGCGATTAGTGTTTATATAAATTTTGTGTAACTCCTCAAAAATAATTCGCCCACATATTGCGTAAATGAAATTTAAATTTAATTTACGCAGCACCAATTGAAACAAGCGCACTTTGAGGTTAATTAATGGCGTGCGAGTCTATATAAGCACGGTGCATTTACCAGTATAGTTAGTAGTCATGTTTGATTTCCGCTGCGCACTACGTGTACGTGCTGTCTCCCGTCATACTAAATTTTCACCTACGCTGACTTCTGGACTTGCTTCACAAGTAGACTCCCTTAGTCACGCCAATCTTGTCGCTGCAAAACTAGTAAGACGGAGCAAAATCAATTTATTGGACCTCTACATGTGCCAGTCACCACGTGTTGTCGCAGATCTTCTACGAGACAATACTCAGCATTCACACAGTCTTTCGACGCTGATGTCAACGCCACAACAGTAGGAACACCAGCCATTCAACCAGAGCCAGTCTCACGTGTCTAGGAGTACTTCTAGTTACTGCTACACTGACTAACTTTTACGGCATTTGCCGAACGCAATTCCGACCCTAATAAGGGCCACCAAGAGTACTAACTCTCAGCCGTCTTGGCGGCTCAAAACTGTGTAAACGTCGAATGGCATTTATTTGAAGCCGGGGCATTTTACATTTGCAAACTGGATTTACATGCATGTAATTTTTTCGCTCAGGAAACACCGAACTTGTTATTTTTTATTTAAAAATATGTCACTACTAACCAATTTATTGCGATAAAACATTCGCTTTTGACGAAATATAACAAAACATTTTTTATAGAATTAAAATTATAAACCATTTGGATTACAACAAGTTTTTGAAAGCAAGATATGAAAACTTGACAGTTTCAACATATTTTTTGTGCTATAAGTTAAGCAAGGAAGACCCGCACATGAATTGGACACAATCTGATGATATGCCTATGTGTATTTCTAGGTAAAGTTGTTCGTGTGCATGGTTGAAAGGATTCTCTGCATGTGCGTTTGAATAAATATTTTGTTATCAAAATTTATCTGTGTAACTTTTCCATATTCACTGGAGGAAAACCACCCATTTTCATCTAACTTTGAGTCTCGCGAAGAAATGTAGTCAAATGGTCAAGTGATAAGATAAGAATGTTTCAATATATAAAGTTATATTTCTTTTAAATTACTAGTGGAAAGTTGAAATTCGGTTAATTTAGTAAATATGAAAACAAAGCAGCTCTTTAATTATTTAATGTGCGAGAATTAAACAGAACTTTGCTTTCTTTTTAAATATAATTGTACTTCTCCCCTTGTAGTTGCAATAGTGAAATTAAGTCATGTTGATTAATTAAAGTTATGACAGGGAGAGACAAATATAAAGAATAATTTGAAAAATTTTTGAGAATTTGTTATTTGTTTTTCTACATTTCAGCGCCATAAATCCAGAAGCACGAAATTACATATATTTCGTTGTTGGAAAATATTCGGTTCTACTTTTCAAGGCTGGATAGGTAAAACATCAGAAAATATCACCTGTGGAATTTTATAATACATAAAAATTCAAAAAATTCAACTTTAAATCTCCTTTTATTTTTAAGTAAATCAATCAAAAAAATTCATTTTATCTTTGATTAAAAACCGATTATTTACATTTCATGTGAACTGAAAATTATTTGTTATTAAATAACGTAATATTAAAAATTCTTGTAAATATATCCAGGATAAATATTTAAAATAAAATAACGATTATAAATATACTGATTTTTGCAACATCCAAAAAATCCTTATTAAATTTGAACCACCTAATACACATTTTTAAATGGCCGTCTTGTTTTAAAGAAGATTTAGCACTATTTTACTGTACAATAAATGACTTTAATTTTAACATCTTTTTTATATTGACGTACTTCAGATGCAAAACTTTTCAATACAAATATTTAACCAAACTAATGCAAACGCGCTTAGTTATACTGCAATTCTGGCAATAATTTGACACGTTGATTAGCCATAAAAGCAAAGACATAAGAGTAAATAGTTTCTACTAGGATACGATATCTAATAAAACTCGTTGATCCAATGAGATGATAAAAGATAGACTAAAAAAATTAACAGATACGATAAAAGTTTCTCGATCATATCCTCTTATGTTATTTTAGATTGCGCAAATAATTAGACATATATTGTGCGAAAATAATTAAAGTAAAAAAGCAGAGGGAGTGTAAAAAGGGAACATAGAAAAATTTATATGCGTAGAATAAGGAGCATATAATATATAAATAAATAAATTTTTCTATAGAGCCAGAAGAATACATCAAATAGACATTACAATTTAACAATAATTGATTGCGCGGGTGGTGGTAACAATGCTTTAAATCAAGTTTGCAAGCTTGAATTAAACACCAACCCCATTGTATTTAACCAGTCATCGAACAACATAACAAAACTACCGGCAGCCGCAACGCACTGACGCGTTTCGACCTTCCATGATCATAATCAGAGTACGACGGCAAACTGACTATCGAGGATCAAATCGCATTGAATACATATGGAAATCAAATTTAGATATGCGGTTCTTACCTCTAGCAGTCTCGCATACATTGAACTTGACTGCAAATGTCGGCTGCACAATTTCTATTCAGCCACGAACATTAACTGTTTGCAGTTTTCACCACATAAACATATATAGACAATACAATTTAACAATAATTGTTTGCGCGGGTGGTGGTAACAATGATTTAAATCAAGTTTGAGAGCTTGAAGCAAACATCAACCCTATTGTATTTTACCAGTTATAATTATTAAGTTTAAAAAAATAAATACTTTACTTCCCCTTACTGTAGCTTCAACCGTGACATTATCTTATGTATATATATATATTTTTTAAATATTTTTGTATATATATATATATATTAACATAATACGCGCTAGAATTCCCATGACTGGAGCTCCAACCAGGACATATTTCAGTGGAATCAAATATTCGTTCATTCAACTTCCTTATGCATACACACAAATATATATATTGAGAAAATAATTACAAGATCTCCCATAACTGGATTTTCAAGCAGGACGAATCTATTTAGCCAGAGAGTTACTCGGTCTAGCCCCATTACTACGGCGTCGGTGGTTATAAATAACTATTCATACAGATAGAAAATAATGACATATATATATATATATATATATATATATATATATATAATGGTCATTTGAATGAAAGACGATACATTCGTCACATAACATTCAACAATGCCAAACGTTGGTTAATTCTTAATCCATCAATAAAAGATAGACCAGGTCTCAGACATCAGTTTATAATAAAGCGAGAAAGACATTACATGCAAACAGACACAAACAAATAGTAGGAAAATTGTGTCAGATTTGTTGCCACTCAAAAAATTAAATGAAAACCCAGATTGCATAGAAATGAAATAATTTAAAGAGAAGTTTCCTCGTCTCGAATTAAATGGCCATTTTTTTCCTTATAACATATATTGTGTAACATTCGAAGGCAATATACATAATGAAGAATATATATATATATATATATATATATATATATATATATATATATATATATATATATATATGCATAGGCTGTTTTCACCAAATACTTGCTAAGATTCCCGAGAATAGGGTCCAACCGGCACTTATTATCTTTTGAGTCGAAGGTTCAATCATTGAACCATCCAATATATATATATGAATATATATATATATATATATATATATATATATATATATATATATATGTAAATATATATTTTCAAAATACTTATTGCAATTCCCATGACTGGATACATTTCCTGCGGAAACGTACAACCGTTCATTTAGCTACCCGAGATATATATATATATATATATATATATATATCCATTCTCAATATGCTTTTTATAATTCCCGTAACTGAAACTCCAACGGGGACGCATTTGCATTCATGGCTAAGTTCCATTCATTCTTCTCCTATTTCTTTCTCTCTCTCTCTATATTCTCTCTCTCTCTCTCTCTCTCTCTATATATATATATATATATATATATATATATATATATATATATATATATATATATATATATTTATTCTCAATATACTTTTAACAATTCGCCTGACTGAAGCTCCGACCTGGACAAGCTGCTTCGGGATAAAATTTCTTTCATTACGCTGCTAATATATATATATATATATATATATATATATATATATATATAATTGCTATAGTATGTGATGAATATTAGAAATTCTTCTGCTTATTAGGCTTGGTCACGGAGAGCAGTTGATAGAGGGCGGATAAGATCCATTTGATTCATTTTTTACATTTATTTATTCTCCTACTAGATACTCATCGGTTTAAAACAGTTGTATACATGTTTGTTCAATTTATTTATTTCAATAAGTCGTATCTGGGCGAATGCAAATTATATTGAGCTCTAATTTATGCAATGTTATTTGCGGTGAGTCATTTAATACTGTTCACCATATCTATCGTGTATTATCGCCAGTAATTCATCAAATGTACTATATACGTTTAAAATCATTACATCATAA
This sequence comes from Eudiplozoon nipponicum, assembly GCA_029291075.1. Taxonomy (NCBI): domain Eukaryota; kingdom Metazoa; phylum Platyhelminthes; class Monogenea; order Mazocraeidea; family Diplozoidae; genus Eudiplozoon; species Eudiplozoon nipponicum. The sequence goes on from JAQBSW010000508.1 coordinate 87,202, forward strand.
ATTTTTGCGCATATCTATTTTTTGCGCCAACTAATAATCTAATGGTGGTTATGTCAATCCGCGCTTGCAATCTTCTCATTAATATGAACCGCTTGTCTCGGACAAATTCTTTGCATTATAGATTTTTTCATTAAAATATTTTGTGCATATAATGCAAAAAGATATGAATTGTTATCAGCAAATTCTTAACGAACCTAAATCTGCATTTTGCAATATATACTCATATATCTTTTATATTTACATATGTCTCACTGTGGTCTATTGTGATTTGAGGAATGAAACAAAAGCAGCGATTATTTATCTTGGCCATGATATTTGGATCATTAAGTAGTCTCTAAGGAATAAGAATGAGTACGAGCCATATATAATATCCAATGCAACAATGTGATTATAAATGGAAGCTTACATATTTTTATTTCTTTTTGCTATTTTTCATATAAGTAGGTGTTTATGTGCTCAAAACAGGTAAAGACTGTTTATCTTCCCTTTCATTCTACATTTACTTTCAGGCTAGAATAAAATTTGTTGTCATACTGGATATAATGCACACTATATAATCATATGGTGCGTTTTGTTCTTTCATTTAACAATTCTCCAACTTAAAAAAATGCATATAAATCAAATAGTGTTGTGTTAATTTCGCAGCTATTTAGTTACAATGACATTTAGCGAAAACCACACTTTTAAAACAACCAATAGTATTAAAGACTAATACTCTATTTAATGTTAAGGCAAATGTTAGTTTAATAATACATCAAAGACAAAATTCATTATAATTCATTTTAAAATGCCAGTAAGTATACTTACATATGCCTCGAATTATTTTAACTATTACATACACAAATAATATAGATATACTGTTCGTTAAGACTCACGTTATTGAAGACATTTATGAAATATTGCAGAACAGTAAAATTAATTAAACAAAATTAGACTAATTTTTATGTTTTATGTAAAATTTTGTATATTTTTAAATGGTTTTGGCACATTTTTAGAATAATATCAGATAAAGAACATATTATGAAACAAAACAACTTGCCCAGAATCCCATCAATTTTAGCCATCTAAATGCACAAAAATGTATTAGAGAAATATTCAAAATATCGCATGTAGATTTTATTGATTTTTAATTACTAGCCATATATATATATATATATATATATATATATATATATATATATATATATATATATAATAAATTAGTAACAAGTTACAGATTTCAACTGTCTTTGTTAGACAGGCGTTATTATTTTAGATGAGGCAGTTTTTGTTTGATACAATCAGTGGAAATAACTAGTATGAATAAATTATCTTCGAATATAACTTAACAATAGTGTTCAAAGGCAACCATTTTACACATTGTCTAAACAAGTTTCTGTGAAAGAATAAATTCAAATTGCTTACAAGAAAATTTATCTCATAATTTTTGTTATGGACCCGTGAATTAAGTGTTTGTTTGAGAATAACTTTTTCATATATTTAGATGTTTTTCACATCTCACATTATAACGTTAAGATGAAGCATAAGATAAATTATTACAGACCTGGGAAATATATGTGCAGAAAATATAAACTTAAAACAAAAATTAATTTGACAAGTTTTTGTTAGAAACAAATTAACACACGCACAGTTATTGCGAAAAACAAACAAATATCTTCTGAAATTCAAAAATGCCATTATTTTTATTACTTTGATATAGCCACATTGTGACATATGTTCGAAATACAAATTTAGCCCTGTCAACTTTCACGGGTTTTATCGTAGACTTGGTAATTTTTGCAAAAAGATTACGAAGCATGATTAAATTCAACCCAATAACCAACATATCAATAAACAAAAGTGAAACGATTCCAGCGTTTAAACAATAATTACTACTACGCAGTCAGAAATAAAGATCCTCTATTTCTGTTTTCAATCTTACCTTATTTAACAAACGCAACACCGCATATTACCCACCATTTGTATAATTATTTTTTGTGCAACTAATTCAATGAAATGAGATTAGTCAATACAATTTAACAATAATTGATTAATGAGATTAATGATTGCATCAAGTTTTAAAAGTTAAATAGAGTATCATCATCATTGCCTGTCCGTTTGGGTTATTGAAACATATATTTTTGAGCAATTTTCAATAGATTTTCTTTTACTTGTTTCTATAGAATTTCAAAGTCTACGATAAAACGTCTGTACGCTGCTCCAGCTTCATTTATTTGTCAAACATATATGTTGATGCGGCTTTATTAGAATAATAATTGCGCTAATATACACGGTTCGAAAAAAAATTATTTCGCGTACACCTAAACTGTATTCACTAGTGAAGTTTATGTGTGTAAGAATACTTGGCTATTATTTAAATACGAATTTTAGCTTAACAAATTGTTATGTTTGTTTTGCGTATAATAGACAAACATTGTAAGTTTTAAAGTAATCGGCGTTGAACGATAGGAAGAAGCTAGAGACTGCGGAGGATTCGTATATTTGGAATTAAATGAAAAAAGGCATAGCATTGCTAGTCTACACGTTATGAGATGACGACGATTAATCACAATTCAGTTGTTGTCGGCCACCTCAAGCATACCATGACACGTAAACTAACATTTGTTGTCTGGGCGGTGATTAAAATCAATATAATCAAACTTCCTTGCTTTATATCTACGCACGACCTATTATATATGTACATTTCCAAGTACAAACTAAGCATTAAAAAATGTAGCAAAGGCAATTCATCCGGTAGACAAGTTGCGTTCTTATTTGGAACTCTTTACGCACAGTTCCAAATTTGTCGCAAACAGGACTCAAATCTAAGCACATCTGCTTCAATTAAATTGCTCTAAACACTAAATCAGCATGTCACACGCTGCATTTAGTTTTCATTCATGTAGTAATTAATGTATATTTGTTACCCCTTCCTTTATGTATAGCCTATATGGCATCTCAATATGCTTATAGCTCCAACACTCGACTGCGAATCTGTTATTAGAGTACAGACACCAGGCTACATAAGTAAGTTATGTTGAATATAACATTTATATAATTTAACAGAATTTGGTTACGCAGGCAGTGACGGCAAATATTTAAATCAATGTTACAATTTTGATGTAAACAACAGAAAGTGAAAAGTTTCAAATATGGATAAAACCAGCCTACTGGATGAATTGTCTTTTCTTCACTGTAAAAAGCCTGGTTTATACTGATTTAACTGAACCGTCATTTTATAGCAATGTGTGCTTCATCTTGTAACAAAAGTATATCGTCTCTATATATGATGCTTCACATAAATTAAGGTGCATATAATTTTAATAAGTTTGATCTAATTTTTCAAATCTTAATTAATGTTGGCATTTGAATTGAGCCATAACTTTATTTTTGAGTAGGTATACAGGTATATATATAAACGAAAATTAGACTCCACATCAAAATTTAGAACCAAATTTTGAAAAGTATTAGTCATTAAGTTGTAGCAAATACTTCAATGTTACCTCAACTTCATGGCACGTGATTCGTACAAGATTAGGAAGGCACAAATTAATACACCAACAAAAACTGCTCGCGTGTTTATATTAAATTAACGTACCATTTGCTTTCTTTATTCAATTGTTGACAAAGGATTTTGCAGGTACTAGTTCTGCTATACTTCAATTTGCTTTGAAATACACTTAAATACTCTGTTGTTTTATAGGATGAATTTTTTAAACTATAGGTGCAGAATTTGTAAAAATTTTTTTTGGAATCTGGTTACTACATACTTAACCGATTAGTATTGCGGCTAACAAACGACAATACCGAATTATTTATTTTGATGGAAATATTTCGTATGCTCTTGCCAGTCCACAATTTTTCACAGGCCCTAGAAATTAATTACAAAAGTAACTTTTATTAGTTCTAACCGTGTCATTAATAGTTCTGCCCATTTGCAGTCGTAATGGCTAAATTAGTTTTCTTTATTTCCGATAAAATATTTATTGAGACCTAACGTGCATACGTTACAATAAAGGTAATTTAAAAAGATATTAACTTGTTGAGAATTTTTTTCCTTTTTTCCAAGCCATTTTTAATATAAAGTGCTCCATTTTTTTCTCAATTTATTTTACAAATGCATAAAGTGGGTTATGAATTTAATACACGGCCTTTATGAAAGTGAAACAATCCTTGATGGCGCGGATGGTGGTAAATGAATTTTAAACCAAATTTGCGAGTTTTAAGTAAACACCAATCCCATTTTACTTAACAAGTCGTCAAACAACATAGGAAATCTACCGTCTGTCAATCGTACTGACGTGCTTCGAACTACATGATCATCATCAGAACACGACAGGAAACTGACTAGCGGGAATCAAACCACAACGCATATACATTTAAAGCAAAATAATATATGCGGCTCTCACCTCTAGTAATCTGGCATACATTTTATTTAACTGGAAATTTCGGCTGCACAATTTCTATGCACTCACAAACATTACATTTTTGCAGCTTTCTTCACATATAAAAATAGGTAAAACAATTAAACCATTATTGATTGCGCTGGTGATGCAACATTTTTTTTACCAGTCGTTGAACAATTTAGGAAAACTACCCTTAGTTACACGTATTGACTCGTTTTGTGCCCTTGGTAATCATCATTAGAGTCGGACAGAAAACTGACTAGCGCTGATTCAGCCGCAATCCATGTATATGTAAGGTGAAATTAGATGTGTGGCTCTCATGTTGTTTTCGCCTCTTATCTTCACATGTATCAAGCTAAATTATTAGTTTTGCAGTTGTAATAGCTGACTCTTTTAATTGGATAAACGAAACTAAAAACATATGGATGTTGACATCAGTTGTTTAGTGTTTTTGAACTCATTATAGCATTCAAATGTCCACAATTTTTTGGACAATTATGTAGTAGACTTTATTCATAGTACTATTCCTGATGATGAGTTTAAACACAAAACGAATTCGCACACCAGGTTATACGCATACTTTATATTGATTATATTATATCATTCGGAATTTATTTGAACAATTTTTTACTAGTACGTAAAACCTAAACCACAATTGTGTATATGTCAATTCTTCACAACAAAAAATACTTAACTGTTATCTTCTTGTAAATGTAAGTCTTAGCTCTATTTGAAGCATTAAAATATCTCAACTTGGTAAATCGTGTCACTCAGGAGAGGGATCTACTGACCTAACATAAATATTAAGCCTTATGCTATGTGACTCATTTAGACTAATCAATTCCAATAACAAAACTGACTGGTTGCTATGACCTACATATTCTATAAGCGTAATTTATTTAATAAATTTATGTACACGACGATAATGTTTACTATCACTGATTTCATTTCATATTTAATACCATTTAGTTTTTCTGATTTAGAACGATCTGAATATAAAAGAGTCCATGAAAATTTATTAAATATGGAGTAAGTGAAGACGACATTACTAAACACAAGGAAATTCACATTATGGTAAGCTTCTTCACCACTATTTAGTTAACTAATATATCACCTATGATTCTATCGCAAGTATGTGTTAAATGCTAAAACCCGCAATCAATATCATTGACATATTTTTGATAAAAGGTAAATTCATCGATTTTAAAATTTGTTTAGTTGAATCCTGTCAGTGCTGTCGTTTCATAAACCAAGTGACTTTCATATAAATCAAAAAGTAAACCAATTAACTTAAAATAAGGAAAATCACTTATAAGAAAGACACCATCCCAGCGAGTAATGAAGCCAATTTCACAAGACGAAATGGTAGATTAAAAATTAGTGAGAAAGAATTTTTGCGGAAACGACAAATAAAAATAATTCGGTAAGATTGTCGGAGTTTTCTTACGAGAAATGTGTCAACCATAGTATTTTCTCTACATGGTTGTAAAAATCGTTTTAGTTTTAACGCTTAACTATAAAAGCGTGGAGTATATTTCAGAGCTTATGGGAACAGGATATTGTACAAGGATAAACGTTGATTTTGTACTAATTAAATCTTAACACATATACATTCTTTCATATACACACATTATAATGGAAATACACTATGCAATAAAGAAATAAGTTATATTTGTTTAAACGCTTATATTGAAAAGCTATTATTATTTATTTAACCCATTGTGTTTCTTTCGTTTATGAAGGCAGTCTTAAGTAACTTTGGACGATATATTCAAAAGTAATTAATTAGTTATAGAACCGAAATAATATCTTCCGAAATTTTATTTACTCTCGAATAAATTTAAATATTAAATGCATATAATTCAATTTTAATTCTTTACATTTTCTATTGTAAAAGGGAAAATTTTTGTTCATTGGTGACAAATACATGGAAAACATGCACAAAACTCATATTGGTCTCATAGTAAATTTTGGAAGTACAAATTTGTTTTAGGAGCCAGTCTTTTTCAAAGGATTTAATAAAAATGATTCTTTCTTATGCTTTCAAACGACTGAAAATGTGTATTTAAGCAATAAAAATTTTTACCTGAAAATATCTGTCTTATATTTTACAGGTTGATTATAAATTATTTGTGTTAAAATGATATAGCGTTCTATTTTGTCTTCAGAACTATTTAAAAAAATATTTCGCAATTTAGGTTAGCCATAAATAGTTGACTGCTGGAGATTAGTCAGCCAATTTTCACATCGTTAGGAACATGCAGCTTCCGAAATCGGAAGAATAGGAAACATCGGTCAGATGCACAATGGGCTAAGCGACTGTCAGTGATTTACCATAATTGTATAATTGTAATACTAAATCGCTGCAAAACGATTCAGTTCCACTCGGAGAATACGGCGGTGTCTTTCTACCGTAGGATGGGCGTAAATCCTGATTGGTCCTATTTAATTTCCTGAAAACAATGTGCACAGTAGAACGATTATCGCTGGCTCGCATGTTTGTTATTGGCACATGAATTTAAACAAAATCTTATCAAATAAATTTTGGATTAGTTAATTATATATAAATTCTGTTTTCAGTTAGAAATCTGTGTTAGAATTGCTTCTTTTTTTAAAGATAACAAATCTGTCATGTATCAGCGCAAATACAATTAAAACAATACGAATATTGGATGGTAGTTATACACAATTTATTGCGAAATCTACCATATGTAAGCTAATCTGTTGCTACTTGCTACATTAGGAAATAGAATATCTATATATTGTTCAGATTTTTTCATAAATATTATATCGGACGACAAAAAATTGGCTCACGTACGTCGTGTTGGCATATATGACCTAATTAAAGTGGAATCAGTGCTAGCATTTGCCTGCCAGAATAGGCTCAACATTGTACAATAATTAGGATTTGTTTTGGTACAAATGTGGGGCTAGATGTTATCAACTAATTACTCCCTAATGCCTTTATCCGGATACAAATCAGCTTAGTGGACTTAATAGAATACGATTTGCAATATAAATATATATTTTCATTTTTATTGAAATGATGATTTTATAGCAGCAATTTAATTTATATGCTGTTAGTATAAACGACGTATTACTTAAGCTAGCAAAGGATATTCGTCAAGCAAATTTGGATCTGCCTAAGTACATGCAAATATTGTAGACAACTGGACCTAAACTGAACAAATTTGCTTGTGGATTTTGCACTCAAATCAAGTTATCAACTCTGCCGCACAGTACACACAATTGTATGTATGTTATTAACTAAGGCTTTAGTTAGCCTTTGCATTATTTGTACCACATTTTGCCTGTTATTGGACTAAAACAGTATCGATCCACTTTAACGCTGTTAATATAGTACAGAATTTAAGCTGCCTATAGAAATGAAATCTAGCTGATGCTTTTACAGCCTCGTAGTGATTTGTACATCGGAAGAATAACCTGTTATTATTGCAAATTTGACTAAGGTGGCTCATCATTTAAAAAGGCTTCATCTTTATTGAGATCTCGTGCATTCATTGCCAAATTTTCCACCAACCGGGGCTGAAAACATTGCAAATTTTCTCTTGAGTCATGGATAAAATTCAGTGTGGCTGACCAGATGCTCACGGCCTGCTATTTTAAGTGTCTGGGGAACCTCTTATTGCGCCACTTGTGCAGCAAAATACCGGAAATGTTGACTCATATAGCAAATTGTGTACTGATGAGCCTTTCCATAATGTTGACAATATTAAGAATCCTCTCAAATTGATGATCTGTGTAGCCAACTCAGATCTGTCAATATAGAACTGGCCTCATACCAAATCTGGTACTGATTATGTTTTGAGATTTTGAAGCACAGTTTTCATCTACTTTTATCCAATACGGACTGAACATTGCCTGTGTAAGCAGGGGTTATTCATCATGAAATCCGCTTTCCTCCTTATTAATAACTGGTCAATTACGTGCAAGAATTTACGGTGACTGGAATTTGAACGTAGCCAATATTCTTTTAGGTGCTGCAGTTATAAATTTGTATCAATACTTCGTAGAATTACTTGCAATTTTTTTACCACATGAAAACAAATGTTTTGATTACACTTTCAAGTATTTATACCATACATGACATCTTTCCGACCTAAAGTTCTAACAATTTTCCTCCAATCTGTCATTATAAAAAAGACACCATGCCATCAAGGGATATGGCATAAAAATTAGTTCCTAATGGCAGAATTTGAAAATTCATATTTCCAATATAGACCAAAATTGTGCTTAGGATAACAAAAACAGTTCAGAAAACCAAACGGTTTGTTTATATTTTGATTTCATCGTGTTCATTTAGTAGTTTGCCGCGCCTGAATTTCGAAAAGAGAACCATATGACTCTGAGCTTTACACTCATACCACTTTGGCACTTGTTCCATACAATAAATGCAATTGTAGGTCCTTTAATGCGCAATATTTTGGTTTGACTTTTCGTTAAATGGAGACAATTTCATAACACTTAGGCCTTAACATCTTGATATCCACCACGGAACTGGCGTTGCAGAAAATAAACTTACGTTCGATTCAATATATTTTCCTAAAATATAATGGTTTCGTCTCTATAATTACATCTATGGAGTAACCCTATAGACTATATTTGGAAGAGATGCCAAAGGGGATCCATTTTAGATGAAGGTCAAACGGAACAGAATGTCATATATTTGCAAAATTTGCGGGCGGATTGCGGTTGGATTTTAGGATACGAAAGGAAGTGTGTCTCTTACAAACCAAACATTTCTCGAGTTCTTAATTAGAACGAAGCTGGTCTATTTGCTAAATTGCATTTGCTAACTAAATGCCAACGAATATATATATATATATATATATATATATATATATATATATATAATTTAGCAGTCGTAATTCATGACAAATATCCTACTTTACTGATAAATCATTGATTTCTATTTTTCTCCTCGAAATTGCACTCTTATACGTTATAAAGTTGTATTTAAGAAGAATAGCTTGTGAAGGATTCATACACGAAATTGCACACGTGGACTAATTTAATATGTAATAGCAAAATTTTTATTTCCCAAAATTAAAAATAGCACATATTGCTTCAAATTTAATTTAAATAAATTTTCACAAATGAACCAAATATGAAATAAATTAAGGAAGTTCTTAGGTTTTTTAACCTATACGTAATCAATATTCAGATGAAAGAACCTTTAATATCGGCTATCGATCAAGTAAACGCTTTTTCACTCTTTTGTTTATATTAAACGTAAGTTCAATGATTTTAAACTATATTCAGATACTAATGAATATGCGCATGGCGCCCACAAAATTCACTTTAAATAGTGCAGTGACTTTGATATCATTTTCGTTTCCAATTGCAGTAAGAAGAATAAAATATTCTAAAAACAAAAATCATCAAACTAAATTATATTTGTAAGGAAATACGAAGTTATTGTAGTAACTTGTTATCATAATGAAAAGGAGTATATTCTTAAATGATTGAGTGAATTTTGGATAACTATAGAAAAAAGCGTAAACACCACATCAACTTTCCAGCATTCAAATTTGAAGAGGAATGGTTTGGCTATAGAAATAAATATCCCTACGATGGTACTCCGCCTATCTTTAATTATAATAATTATCAATATTAATTGAAAAATGTCATGTTAATATCCGACAATGTAGAAAGTCGCAGAAAAGCAGACATAACACACAAGGGATATGAATTGAGCAGATTTAGATAATCTACAGAAAAAATAAGCATACAGAATATATTTTATTACAGACAACGATAAATGTCGCAAACAAATTTGACACAAAATCTAAACGTGGTAAGTCAGCAATATCAAAAGCTGGCCATTATGATTATTGTTTTTTTTTCTAATTTTACCTAAAAGGCAGTAATTTTAATTTTATCCGTTTGATGCAAAATCCGCGAATTAGTGAATAAAATACTCAATCAACGTAGACTTAACTTAATGAAATAGAAATGTTTTCATTCCTCAAAAAATTAGTTTTATACAAAATAAAGTGCTTAGAATGTAGTCTAGTGCTCGTTGATCATAATATGCCTAGATTACGACAATTTAAAATGGAATAGTAATATTTGTTTGTTAAACAGATTGATCTGGATTGGAACACTCAAGAGCTTTAAAGTGTCGAAAGTTTTGCGGGCTCTAGACGAGTTTGGTTGTGTAAATGAAGAAAAACCACGGGATCAGCAATATAATGGACGAAGACCAAATCTGGCGATGATTTAGTTAATTTATCCACCACAGAAATGGCATCTAGATTTATAACATGATCTCTATTTTAAAATAATTGCTACAAATATGGACCATAAATACAGGGCGAAAATGATTTCCAAGAAGATTCACATTCTTCACTAGTAAAAGAAAGCATTCGCGTTACAAGACAACAATAAATACTGGATATTTAGTTTAAATCTGGCTTGATATATTGAAAAGAAAAAAGGCATCAAAACATTTAAAAGAAAACGTTGAGTGACATTTAATGAATGCAATGGGATATTCCTGCTAATATATGTATATATATATGTATATATATATATATATATATATATATATATATATATATATATATACATTGACTCATATAAGTAATGGCGTTGTTAATGCATTAAAGTGACATTTCTGAACAGTAATTACTATATTTTGCCAAATTAATTTTGTACCGCAAGCATATGCACAGACAAATGTTTCCTAATATACGTTTATTCAAATTAATTTTACCTGTGGACTTGATGTATTTTGTTTAATGAATTATATGATGTTTTGGGTCGAAGATAAAAGCAAAAGGATTTACCTGAAATAGAGACCAGCCGAAGGCTTAAGTCAGTTTAAAATTGGAAACCTTATACTGTGAGCAGCTTGTGTGGCGTAATAGAAGAATTTTTAGACTGTGAGACAATTTAACCTCAGTTCCATCCACAGTAGTGGCAATACTAGGAGATATTCGGCCAGCGCGTAATTAAGTCAATATCGGTCAACTTCATAAATTTAAACGTCAATCTAATGCAAAATTACAACTATACGGAAAACATTTATACATTAACAATCTTGTCATTTTACTTTGACTCAGTCTTGTTTTTGTAGATTGCATGGTGTCTGCTGTATATTGCGACAACTACTATGGATATTCGGAGCTTTTAATCAAAATCGTGCTAATAACGTTTTCCTGAAGGTAAATAGACAGAACACTAAGTCCGTTTGGAAATGGATGTAATGAGCTGCTTGAGTAGCCCTGTGAATGTGTTGCAAGAATCTGAAACATTAGTGCCCAAGTATGAACTCTGGCCATAGCAATTCTCGCGATAAATTGATGACTACCAAATAAGGCCGAAGCCGTTCTACATAATCAGCTATATATGCTAACCCGTACAACCTTTGGTCTGTACTGATAAAATATCTATTACAGTATTGATAGCCTGTTACCTCTTCTACAATAGCAGATCAGAGACTGCTAGTTTTACTCAGAATTATGCAAAGTTTATCGATGTTCAAATGAACTGATTCAGAAGGTCAAATATACTTATTAGTAGAGCGAAATAATACACTCTAGTTTGTCGAATTTTAAGATATGCGAAAAATAATTTTTTAATGTTTTCGTTAAATTTTAATCCTATCCTTCTTTATTGTCTAAAGCAGTCGGTCCACTATTTGGCAAAAACATTAAAACCTTAATCCTTTTTATCCAAAACCGCTACCACATACCTAATAATGAAATACATTAATACAATTTCTATTAATTTGGACCTCTCAAAATTAGCATGCACGAAATAACGTAAAAAAACGAGAAAATTCAATAAAGCGTGATAATTAATCGAAACTCGTAAATTTATTAGACCGTCAAATTTTTAATTTCAAAATATATTGTATGCTACTATAAAGAAATTTTAATTGTAAACACGACGAAATTATGCGCTGGCATTTTTAAGCAAGCACTCTCAACCATGCCGTGTTTGTTCCGTAGAAAACTATCTTATAGATATTCCACCTTCTTCGAAAGTAAAAAGGAACTTAGTTAGTAACTTTTGCACAATTGGATCCTCGGACTCACATAGTATGTACAACCTTACATCTGCGGTCAAGTAAGCATATCATAAACGTATCTATGGATCAAAAAAATAGACACGAGACTGGCAAATATTTACTTGTCGAGCAGACCTTTTTTTCATCGATTACGCCCGTAAAAGTGCACATTGTTATATGCAAAACGTTGAGTGCTCACGTTTGATTAAGATTTGTACGAATCGATTATATCTAAAATAGAATAAATTTATTTTTTCTAATTTTCACACTTTACCGTTTTGAAAAATTTGTATGGTATATTTGAATAAAATTTACCGAAATATTCTTTCCATAAAAATCTTTTGGTGTGTCTGCGAATGGTAAGGATGCTCTTGATTGTTTCATTTTATTTCATTTCAGATAGTAACTGAACAGATGATAGTCGTAATTGCTTGATTTCATCTAGTCCAATATATTTTGGTTTAAAGTAATGTTAACAAAATAATTGGGAGAAAAAAATTTTAAGTTATAAAATGTGGCGGTAGAAAGATTATGCTATCACGAGGCGATTTCATTTCCTTTGAAATATATTTGCGTTTACGTCATCTGCGTTTTGACTAGCACAGGCTAAATACCAGTTATCTTGGTTCTTAAAGATATTTCGGTTCAGTTCACCCATCAACACAAGTTTTACAAAACAAACTAATCAACCAAGCCTGATTCATAAAATATTTTGCTGAAAATTGTGATGATGGATGAAGAGGAGATTGCAGCCGTTATTGACTGCCGAAATATCTTGAAAACACAAAAAAACTAAAATTCAGCTTGTTTTAAACAAAACGCAGATCAGGTAATTAAGAATAATTTAGTTTCTCAATTTGTCCATTATTTTAATCAATATTCGGATATATGCAATTTGATGTCTATTAGATTTATTATTGATTTTACATCATAAATCATTTATAATGACGACATATTTTATTACCTTGAGATGTAGCCACAATATGATATTCTTTTATAACAATGCTTACTCAGAAAATACAAAATGAAGTAAGACTTATGTCACAATTAAGCTTCTTATTCAGTATAATAGAAGTTATACACAGATTGTGAAAATCGCGAAATGACTTGAAGATATATTCTCTATGTCTTGTAATTATATTCTCCACGTAATAAATTAATTTTATAACAGTTTTCGGTTTAGCATGAGACAGTTTGTTTCCATTTGATTTTAATTGATATTTTGACAAAAGATCAAGTTTATTTCAGGTCTCGAATTAATTTGAATTTGGCCACAAAATTAGCATACCTATTTGAATCAAGGTGGTTGTTTATTTATAGTCAATCTGGCATTTAAGATATCATGCACACACTAAAACAAATTTAATCCATATTCCGCAGTGTGACAGTTGCTTTATTCAAGACCATCTGCCATTCACTCATTGCTAATGTCCATTGTGTTGGAAGCAGTATAAATTAAAAAAAACAAAGAGAAACTTTGCATGTGCCGCTTCGGCGGCGACCTTAGACTAAACACCAATCCATGTTTATGTTCAATTTTCACTGCCATTCGCACTTAATTTCGTGCTTCGATCAAACAACAGAATTTTTCTGGTCCGGTCGCACATTGAATTTTAGCATTCAAATTGCGAAGAAACTATTATGCGCTGATGTACTTTAGATCGCACTACGGTTGGTTTGTATGATTTTAAATCTCTGGTCCTAACAGCACAAAGATAAATAAATCAGTCGTTTTTGGAAGACCATTAAGATATTCGTGAAAATATATGGTAGATAAGTGTATAAAGTTGGGAATGAGGATGGAGCAAATTCTGATTGTTTTTGTTTTCTCTCAATATAAATTTGAATTAAGCTGGTTTTAATTTACTTATTGTTGTCACGTTTTTATAAAATAAAAATATCTTTAAAAACGCCTAACGAATGTGTATACAATTTTAAATTTAAAAGATTTACTGTAATATCACCAAGATATAATATTTGTATATATTTTAAATCTGAAACCAATATTATCAATGTGCTGGAAAAATTGTACAATTATGAAAGAGGATACATTTTATCAGGAAATGTATCGTAAAATGAAATGTTGCAGCTTATTCCAGTGTTTTGTATCTATTTTATTAATATTTTGTCTTTAAGTTTTGTATGTAATTGCTTACATCTAAGGATAATGAAGTATGTATGTATGGCTGCTTTCAAGCAAATATTTAGCTAAAATATATGTTCATGTAAGGATTATCTTATCATATACAACTTTTGATTTTTAGAATAGCCATTTTGGAAGCAAAATGCATATGGTTTTTACTAGATTAAAGAAAAATTGCCTGCTCCGTTTATACTCAGACTAATTAAAAGTAAAACAGTAACGAAGAAAGTAGTTTTAAAAAAATTAAGTTTATACTTATTAACATGCATCCGGTTGAATTAATCATTCCATTGCGTACAAAGATTTTGTGCCGGAATACATCTCTCCGAAATTTTTCATAGCAACGAATTCTTGAGAAATGCCTAATCAATTTGTTTGATTGAATTTGACATTTCGATTAAAATAAATATCTGTCGAAGAATGTGCACAGCATATAAATCTTCTGCTGTACAGCTACGAAAGTTTATGCAACATTCGGTTCGAAACGCACGTTTATTTTATATGTCAATAATTTATTCTCTTACATGTGATACATATTCTAATAGGGTTAATTTCTAGTGGAGCAAGTTTCGTGCATTGAAAATATTAATAATGAATGTTTTAATTTATTGGTATATAAAACATTCTATAAAGGAATTTAAAATGATTGAGCTAATTATTTCTAATTGTTTGACAAATTTTATGCATATTTTCTTCTCTAAATTTAAAAAACAAATAACCGGATATTTTGGTCTGGATAAAATATGCGAAAAATTATCTTGCAAATCAATGTTCTATAGACATGAGTTTAAAATAAATTTATAAATTTATACATTAAGTATATCAAATTTATGCGTCAAATGACTGTAATTTCAATAACTTAAGAGACTTGTGCACTTCAATCTCGCAAACTTGATTTAAATAATTGTTACCACCACCCGCGTAATCAATTATTGTTAAAATGTATTGCCTATATATCTATATGTGGCAAAAGCTGCAAACAGTTAATGTTTGTGACCGCATAGAAATTGTGAAGCCGACATTTCCGATCAAGTTCAGTGTAAGCGAGATTGCTAGAGGGGAGAGCCGCATATCTAAACTTGATTTCCCATATATATTCAAGGCGGTGTGATCTTCGATAGTCAGTTTGTCGTCGTACTCTGATGATGATCATGGAAGGTTGAAACGCGTCAGTGCGTTGCGGCTTGCGGTAGTTTTGTTATGTTGTTTGACGACTGGTTAAATACAATCGGATTGATGTTTACTTCAAGCTCGCAAACCTGATTTAAAGAATTGTCACCACCATCCGTGCAATCAATTATTTTTAACTTGTAATACAAAACATAAATAATTGAGGAAAAACCATTGTTAGATATTTACAAGTATTACACATTAGCTATGAACAGAGCAGTTTTAAATATGCCAGCTTTGGCATTTTTATGAATAAACTATGTTGGTATGTTTGAATTCCGGGAGATTTTTAGACTTTCCATCACAATTTAGTAGGCGCTTGTGAGAAACATACATTATAAATTGGGTATCCGATAAATCGCTGCTTTTTGATTTCTCTAAACGATTCGATTTAAACAAAAACCAATGGGAAACTAATGAGGAATTAATATGGCATGCGTAGAAATATGTGTGTAAAGCAATTCAGCAATGAACCGTCGAAACAAATTATAATGCATTCAATAATATTTTGCTTCGGCTCAAACAAGCAATAACTGTGGGCACACGAACGGACTTGATGCACGGTTCCAATAAAAAACGCATTGCAATTTTGCAAAATGATTCAAAAAAATTAATAACGCTGCTAACTAGAAATATTACACATCATTCAGCAGACAATAAATGGGAATTCTAGGCTACTATGCTTAACAAGCGCATCTCGGAATTTCCAAAGTAATCTTAAAGGCAATGCTGTTTGATCAAAATTAGTCAGTCAACCCTTGAGCTACGATGAACATAGTGGAAGAGCATAACATGCCACTTGATATGAATGGTGCAAGCTTTGCTATGGTGCGCAACAGGTGAGATACAACAGAATGGGTGTCTATGTGTAGCTCGCAAATATGATCATAAGTATTGCTTAGTTGTATAATTTACACACATGTGGTTAAGCTGCAAAAAATTAATGTTTTGACGCATAGAAATTATGCAGCGGACAATCCCTTTGAGGTTAAATGACTAAAAGAGGTAAGAGCCACATAGTTCATGTTCGCAAACTTGACTCATTAAAAACAAACTATATGCTTGTCTTTTAATAAGTTAATTTAAGTTTAAATGAAATATCTTTAAGTTACAAAATTTTCAATGTTATTCTTCATACCTTTGTCAAATTTTAACAGTTCGTTCTAACATAAGTAGAAAAATTGGCAACAATTAACGTGTATTGAGTCAAAGGTCAATAGATAAATGAAATAAAAGCTACTTTACACAGAAATAATTAGTTCAAAATTATTTCCAAAATTTAAAAAAGGCAAATATCTTTTATTTAATGAGACATGAGACAGTTGGTCCTGATTAATCAAACATCTCCACTTAATGAAGAACTTTCATAATTCATGAAACAATTAAATTGTTTAAACGTCAATGATGATAGCAACTTCAC
Source organism: Eudiplozoon nipponicum (assembly GCA_029291075.1). Lineage (NCBI taxonomy): Eukaryota > Metazoa > Platyhelminthes > Monogenea > Mazocraeidea > Diplozoidae > Eudiplozoon > Eudiplozoon nipponicum. The sequence goes on from JAQBSW010000508.1 coordinate 104,358, forward strand.
ATGATTTTGCTATTAATTCAAAACATTTTTTGCTTTCATATTTGACATTTCAACACGTTAATATGTTTTATTGGTCAATTGTTAAATACATAAGTAAATACGTTTACACATAAATAAAGAATTAAACGCAAAACGGAAACCTCCAAATCTTTTGACTTTTATAAATATATATACGTTTTTGAGAAATCTATGCAGTATACATGCTTTACAATTTGAGAAAAAAATGGAATCCAATTTACGTATTCAAATATAAAGAACAAAAATATGTAATAATATTAATTTTTGTGATTAGATTATCCTAATATTTGTAAATTGATATGTTTTTGACATTAAAAATATCATTCATATCAGGAAAGCATTGTCTGAAGCAAAAAGGCCTTTGTTAATTTTAAATAATATAAGTCAATTTCGTATAGTTTATTTCTACAAAATATGTTAAATTTTATTGTTAACAATTCTATTACCAATGTATGAAAAATATATATAATTCAAAGTAAATTTTATATAACTAATTGCAGTAAAGGTTAACGCAACAAGTTAAAATGAAATTTAGTTTCTGCGAAAATAATTTATATAGAAAGAGATGACCATTTGTAGATACTTGAGTAGTAAATGAGAAAGAAGCGGTTCGTGTTTTTGTTGTATATATATACTTATATATATATATATATACATATATATATACATTTATATTAAACTTAACATTATATACAATATAGAATATGTGACCATTGGAAAACCAATATTCCGTTTTAAACAAATTGTACGTAGTTATTTATTTTAAGTAAAATCTTATTTAGGAGCTCATAAAAATACGAAAATAAAATGTGCGTATGTGTGTCAAATTAGATTCCATATAAATACATCTCAATACCTATATTAAATGCCCAACGTTGAAAAAAATTCTCTTGAACCTCTAACTCCAGTAGCATTTTAAAATTAATTAAAAGCTGCTTGTTGAGTATTCCCAAAATTATTATTTCATGAAGAATAAAATGCACTTAATTTTTTTAGTTTATTTAAATAATTTTTTTAGAAGTTATATTATTAAATTGCGTAGATCAAGAAAATAAATTTAATTATTAATTAATTAATTTAATTCTTTTCCTAACATATTTTTTCATAATCTACGTTTAAATAGGATGTTTATATTTACTTTTACAAAAATTAATTTCATGGACTATTTATCTAATATTTTAGTATAATCCTTTATAAATATTATATCACCTGAGCATACTTGGTCTTCTGACACATAAACACACCTACTGCTATATATATATATATATATATATATATATATATATATATATATATATATATATATATATATATATATATTGCGTTAAGGACTTCAGAATGAGTGACGTCATGGTTAAAGTCACAGACTCCACAGTAAATGAACTCGGTTTGATTCTCATCCACGGCAAAGACAGGCGAGTATTTCAAATATTCCAATGGGAACGAAACAGATGAACTTTATAAATTAATCTTGGTGACTGATTCAATGATAGGTTTATTGTTACAATATATAACTATATATATATTTATATATATATATATATATATATATATATATATATATATATATATATATACATATATACGAATAAATGCGTATTCTTTCGAAAATTAGACAGTCTATTTTGTAGGAAATCAAACATTATTAATTATTATATTTTACACTCACTCTCCATTTGCAAGCTAAAAAATTAGTTCAGTTGTGACCAGAAGAATAAACCAAAGGCAGCATGAACGGTAAGTATAATCTCATGCACATTCGTTTCGTGCTTACTGGCGACTCATCAGTAGGAGCCGGTATTACGCCCTTTAACCACTATATATTCTGGTAGAAGAATGTGGAATAATAGGACGGTACAATCTCCTAGACGAATGTGTAAACCTGTAATAGTGAAGCTAACATAATCTAAAGTCAACGACAATGCGACTTCAATGCTAACTCACACTATATAATATATATACCGAGTCTGTAAAGGATACTAACACTATGGCTATTGTGTTAGTAACTGATACCTTTTTTTCACCCAAATTGAGAATTACAACAATTTCAAAACACCTGTTACTCCAGTTAAACCATACACTCTGGCCTTCATCGATATCAGTTATCACATTTCGCGGTAAGCAAGACATCATTCAATTCAATATATTACAGTTAAATACTGTTTGTTGCGAAGAACTAATATATATGCAAGTATGTATTAGGTTTTGCGAACCTAGTAACAAATAAGTTCAGTTGTGACCAGAAGAATAATCCAAAGGCAGCATGAACGGAAAGTATAATCTCATGCGCATTCGTTTCGTGCTTACTGGCGACTCATCAGTAGGAGCCGGTATTACGCCCTTAAACCACTATATATTTTGGTCAAGAATGTGGGATAATAGGACGGTACAATCTCCTAGACGAATGTGTAAACCTGCAATAGTGAAGCTAACATCATCTAAAGTCAACGACAATGCGACTTCAATGCTAACTCACACTCTCTACTATATATACCGATGAGTCGCCAGTAAGCACGAAACGAATGTGCATGAGATTATACTTTCCGTTCATGCTGCTTTTGGTTTATCCTTCTGGTCACAACTGAACTAATTTGTTACTAGGTTCGCAAAACCTAATACATTCTTGCATATATATTAGTTCTTCGCAACAAACAGTATGTAAAAACTAAAACATTGTCACTTTTTTTAGTGTTAAGAAATGTATTTAAATTTCAAATTGCTGCACATAATTCAAAACGTTTCATTTAACACTGAATCGATTAAATTTTAAGATAGTTTCATACTATTATCAAAACAGCATATGCATGCCTGTGATATAGACCAAAATGACGTTATTCTACCTATCTTTGTCAAAATAAAAATCGAACTAATGCAAATTTCAAACAAAAATTTTAAAAAAATTTTCGCGTGTGAGGAAATGTAATATTGAAATCGTCTCCACAAGTTGATAGTTCCAGTATTCAAGTCGCTCCTTTGTTATTTCTGCATTATAATGTTATCACGAAATTGAATACATTAAATACGCCAGAGATATTGATCCAGTGACTTTGTACGCCTGAGAACAAATATGTCTGCCTTAAGATGGATCATTGTTTAAAATTTTACAGTTAAACGTAGAATTTCCAAGAATTGCATTGATACTGTTATCAAAACGCGACCTTGGACCTTTCTGAGGCTTCTATTTGTGCTCAATTATCATAAACTTTGCTCGGTAATTTTTCTTTATTTTTGTTTCATACTCGTAACCACTTTGAGATGCAAATCTAATTGAGTCTAACAAAAGTCTGAAAATAAAATCCATCTGTTAAAAAGATATCAAACATGAAAGGTGATTTTTCTATAAGTATGCCTGTTTCTGCAAGATATTTAACAAAATTTTGACAAATTATAAAGTAACTATATTGATCGGACAGGCTTCATAAGATTACATTATCGATAGCCGAGATTCGTAGATTCAGCAGTGTGATTCTCTGCAGCAAATTCAAGCAAACATTATAATATAAAGTAAATAGACACTATATATTTTTAAGATATACCCAAGAATGTCTGCTCCTAATTATTATATTCAAATAAATGTTAAAACAGAATCGTACGATTAACACAAATAAAATTTCACGAGGCAAATTTGTAAGGTTCATTAAAACAGAAGCTCGAGTCAGATTTGGTATATTTCATTTAATAATTATTTTTGAATTTTCTACCTACAAGGGACAGTTAGCGTAATTCAAACAGAAAAAATACAATCAACAAGCTGTCTGTACATAAAGTTTCAAGAAAAACGTTTCGCGCCATTTAATTTCCAATTAGGAACATTTTGTGACTGTTTGATTATTAACCTACAGGTTTGTTTACTGTGGGATTCTGAATAATAAGGCAAATCTAGCAATTATTTAATGCCTCATTGTCAAATTTTTAAATTGATTGAGTTATTTGTGAAAAGTGTAATCCAAAACGAGATCACATAGACATAGAAATTATCTGAGCAATCAATTTATAAAGAAAGCGTTTCCCGCCTTCCAAATACGCACCTGGACACGACCTTGATAGTCATAATAAATGCTGCTAAAGAGGCGTGCACTTTTAAAGTTAGTACATTGTTATTTTACAGCAATAAAAAACACATGAAATAGTAAAAACATAAAGAAATGAGCAATGTTTAAAGAGCTGATTCTCGACCAGTTCAAGTTTGATTTACTCTAGAAAAAATATTTCTAGACAGATGTCTTCCCGCGCAGAAAAACTTGCAAGAAAACTGATAGAGATGTAATTGATGTAACAACAATTAAATATGCCACAAAGCATAACAATTCATTTCGTTTGGCATGAGGCTTATATTTATAGGTATATATATATATATATATATATATATATATATATATATATATATATATATATATATATATATATATATATATATTCTTATAATTATGAAAACAGAACACATAAATAACAAAGTGGATAATAACAAAGTGAATACTAATCATCTCTTATACAATCATATATATTTATAAATTTTGGGTTTCCAATTGGTTATGCTAGTGTTAACAAATCTGACTCGTTTTTAGTTCTGTTTCTTGATTTGGCTAGTTGGTGAGTGTGTATGCGTGTTTGCATGTAAAGGTCATTCTCGCAGTATTTCAAAGTTATGTCTGAGATCTGTTCATTATTGTTTTGATGGCTTGAGAATTAACTATTTGTGCGCATTGTTCACTGTTACATGTACGAGTGCTATTTTTCCCAGTGTAGTTGATCGTTTCACCTTGTTGCGCAAATTTATAATTTCCACATGGTAACAGCGCCAGTGTGGATTGCAGTGTTAAACGCTCATATTGTTTGGAAACTTCTGTCACCGTATGCGCCTCTGTTATTTCCACTTCAGTTTGCTGCCAATCCGATTGTATGTTTGTTGATTCTAGTCGAGGGCCTGTTTGTTCTTGACTGGATACTAGTAGATTTTGTTGAATTTTGTTATTCTTGGCCAGTCGATAAGAATATCATGTTGATGAAACTTTTGAATATTAAGGTCAGGTGCTTGTTGTTTTATGTAAAGGGCTTCATAAATAAATAATAATTTATAAGAATACTGTGTTAAATTAAAAAGGCATGGACATTATATATATATATATATATATATATATATATATATATATATATATATATATATATATATATATATATATAAAGGTTAATGAATAGCGACCCATTTATCATAAAAGTAGTATCATTCAATTTTAAAGTATTGATTTAGTAACTATATTAGCCAGCCACGTTATAATGATCTGAGGTGGATATCAAATCTAAAAAGCTTTTGATTATTTATGAATGGACATAAAATGTACATATTAATAATATCATAGAGATTCGAATTTGAAATGTAACTGCTTAAAAAGCAACCAGTGATAACAGAAAAGCTTACAACTTCACACATAATCCATATACGTTTGAAGTACAACACAAATACTACGTTTCTATAATTCGTGTGGGATATTGCATACGAGGAAGCGCTGAATAATGTGTTTATATACAAAAAATGACCTGCTTTTTCAAAATAGATAAATAAATAAATTTTATATCATTGTTTGGTTCCCCAATATTTAATTGGAACAAGAAGCAGCTTGCCACAAAGTACGTATATCTAGATATCTTTACCCGCCCTGAACTTAACCGTAAATTACTGAGCAAATAATTAAAACGACAGTGGAGGTGAGAAAAATTTTTTTTATTTTTTAACACAAAATCAATTTGTCAAATTTTCTGGTTAGCCAGGAAAAACTACGCATAAAATCGTTCACAATCTTTGTTGGATATTTATAAATTCCGTAAACAAAAAAATAATGAATAATGCTTATTTCATCTGCATGGACGTAACCTAATAAAACATTTGGTAAACCCGTTTCAACAAAACAGAATTAAACGTAAGTGGTAACTATAATAGACTACAGTCTATAAAAAAATCAATACATTCTTTATGCTGCCCATATGCCCTTTTCATATTTAACATTCTAAGCTCGCAATATTTGTTACCTATATTTTATTGTGTCATCTGTAAATGGTATGTAAACGTAATAAAATGAAAAAATGTTGTACGTGTTTTTGCTCTAAATGTAAGCCTTGCGTTTCCATTTTGCCAAGCAACTTTACTAGTCATGTTAATAAAAGCAAATTAATATATTGGACAAACAAGTTAAATTATTGGCTTAAAAATTTAATTATATTTATCTCGATGTGGTTATTTATGAAATTTCTTCAAATGATTGTATTACTTATATGCACAAGAAGGCAAATAGATAAATTAAAACAAGCTATTTTAAGACTAAAAATTCTATTATTAAAAGTGTTGGAATTTTATAAATAAGTGTCGATCGATAATTTCCCCAAATGTTTACTTTACCACTATGCTTATTCAGAGAACGAATCTTTTGATTAAATTTTGCTGTTATCAAAATTAATTAGTGAACCGTTAATGAATTTAATAAGTTATGAACGCAATATTCCCATATTTATAAATTTAAACAACGCATACGTTTTCTACAACATAAGGCATAATCATTATTAGAGCAGTTTAGACATTTTCTGAAGCTGTAAAATTGTTAATATTAATTGAATTTTAGATGTCATTTTTTATTGTATTATAAGACTTGGCCGTATATCTGATTTGATTGAGTAATACAAGTGATCAAGTTAGTGACTGTTTTGTTGTTTTTTTGGCATGCTAAATTTTTTGCTTCTTAGAGTCATAAAAGAACCATAATTTATATGTTGGACTGGCTCTTTATTATGTTTACGTGCAGATTTCGCATTTATTTGATTAATCCCATTTTGAAAATAATGACAAAAAGTTAATGTGTGATTATTTGAAATTTAATTGGTCACTTATGATCTATTTCATCAGACACGAAAACTACGACACAAACAAAATCTATAACGGTCTGAAAGTTGCAATATTTCTGGTACGGTTACTGCAAAATTAAGCAGATTTATTTATGCAGTATTGTGCAATTTTATAAGGCTTTTTAATTCTCTCAACTGCCTGAAGGCTTAGATGCATTATGAGTGTAGTTTGTTATTCAATAACGATTACTCGGTCTCAATTACTATTCTATATCTAACATACTTTTTGATTATTAAAAATTCACCACAAAATTTGTGTATATTCCCGATCAATAAATCAGGATAAGATTTAATCTAAAACCAAAATTTCACAAACTATTGTGAAGAGATAAAATTAACTGTAGTCATTATCCAACAATAATTTACAATGAAAGTGTATTGGTGAGCAATTTTATTAGAACGATGTATCACAAAGACGAATTTTAAATTATAAAACACCTTTATGTGATTTTAAAGCACAAATTGTATTATACCCTAAAAGTTGCCAAATATATAAATGCATTTTACTGATTTTAAAGCAAAATTTGCGAGGCAGTAATCAAACATGTATGTTATTGCACCAACAAAACTTAAACGAAATGTTAAATGAAAAGTTTTTTCGGGGTAAATGCATTTAATACGAGCTTTTTTCTATTCAAGGTGATATAAGGTTCCGTAGTCTTAACATTTTCTGATTAAGGGTCTTCAATCGTTTCTTAACTTTTGCCCCTAATTTTGAACAAATTAAGTAATAAAATTTAATTCTCAATTTAATTGGCTAAACAGCTTGAGTGAAATTGCATATACTATCTTTTAAATGCGTTTTGTTTTAATGAAATCTGGGAAGAAATTTAGCACTATATATGTATTTAAATATATTTTCATTAGGAACCCAAAATATTTAAGGGTTGAATGTTTCTCCAAACCAGAGTTGTTCTTGATTTTAAACACAGAAGAGGACAAAATATGAAATTAATAAATAAGTGCTGCAAATTTCGGGAACAAACGAACATTTTTCATGAAAACAACACCAAATACCTTTAATAATATGAGATTTTTAAAAAAATAAACATAACGTCAAAAGAAACACATTACTGAACAACGCAACGCAATTGTCGCTCGAAATGAATTGAAACAGTCCATACCACAATCGAGGACGACGTTTGTAAAAAAAATTCAAGATTTTCACTTATATTAATTTTTCAGGATATATTAAAATCAAACAGAACAAAATCTGAGACAGAGTATAGGATTAAAAGTTATTTTTTCAATTGGTCGAAAAAGAAATGGAATATTCTTTTTTTAAATTTTTTAGAAACAGAAACTCTCTCAATTGATTTTCATCTTGTTTTTTTTGTATAACGCTTTGCTAAATTTTATTTTAATTTTAAACTAAACGATTTTTTAAATATCAAGTACGCGCTTATTTCATCAAACTGGTGACGTCCATGTTAGAGATAGGCATTGATGACGATTAGCTTCTAACAAGTTTGCGTACTTGGTATGAACACCGATTCTATTTGATATAACCAGTCGCAAAACCTGCCGACTATACGAGAATTATTTTGAGTCTTACTTTGTTGTGCAATCGGTTAGATTCATTGGAGTTTGTGTTTTTATCAAGTGAGATAACTTGATGTGACGAATCAATGTTACTAATTAAAAGAACAAAGAAATTGCGAAACCTGATTTTTTAAGGTTATCTGAACAATTTTGTAACAAGCAAAAGATGAGCTCTAGTTTTTTTCTTCGTCTATATATATATATATATATATATATATATATATATATTCAGCCGCCGTGCAATTATTGAGGCTGGTACTTGTTGTTTTATATGACCTTAATATTCAAAAGTTTCATCAACATGATATTCTAATCGACTGGCCAAGAATAACAAAATTCATCAACAATCTACTAGTATCCAGTCAAGAACAAACAGGCCCTCGACTAGAATCTACAAACATACAATCGGATTGGCAACAAACTGAAGTGGAAATAACAGAGGCGCATACGGTGACAGAAGTTTCCAAACAATATGAGCGTTTAACACTGCAATCCACACTGGCGCTGTTACCATGTGGAAATTATAAATTTGCGCAACAAGGTGAAACGATCAACTACACTGGGAAAAATAGCACTCGTACATGAAACAGTGAACAATGCGCACAAATAGTTAATTCTCAGGCCATCAAAACAATAATGACCAGATCTCAGATCACGCAATACGCGAGAATTTAAACAATAGTGATTTGCGCGGGTGGTGGTAACAATTCTTTAAATCAAGTTTGCGTGCTTGAAGTAACACCAATCCCATTGTATTTAACCAGTCATCGAACAACATAACAAAACTACCGCCAGCTGCAACGCGCTGACGCGTTTCGACCTTCCATGATCATCATCAGAGTACGACGGCAAACTGACTATCGAGGATCAAACCGCATTGAATATATGGAAATCAAATTTAGATATGCGGCTCTCACCTCTAGCAGTCTTGCATACATTGAACTTGCGAGAATGACCTTTACATGCGAACACGCATAAACACAAACAAAAACGCATACACACTTGTCAACTAGCCAAAACAAGAAACAGAAGTAAAAACGAGTCAAATTTGTTACCACTAGCATAATCAATTGAAAACCCAAAACGGATAAATATGTATGATTGTATAAGAGATGATTAGTATTTACGAAATAAATGGCCTTTATCTTAGAGGCGACGTACCAGCCTCAATAATTGCACGGCGGCTGAATAGAATAACTAAGGAAAACTTTCCCAGTGTTAAAGTTAATATGACATATATATATATATATATATATATATATATATTTATATATATATATATATATATATATATATATTGATTTTCAGGTCAATGCAGTTTTATCTGATTTAGCAGAAGATTAATAAATAAAAGTCTTGCCATATTGACCAAAACAAGTGCAGCTAAAGTTATAATTTGATTACCTAAAAGTTTTAACAAATCTCTGAAAAATCAAATTTTTGAATTTTTAACTGTAAATCTAATTCTATCTTATTAAAATTTTCATATTCCTTAGATAAATTAGTTTACGAGTAAGTGGACGGATCTCTAAAAAGAAAAACTGGAAAATGGTTCACAACTATTAGATTTCTAAGCCTTTTGGCTTTGTACTATTTGCGTGAACACATGTGCATTAACCGTTAAACAAATGAACAATTTGATTGACAGGAAACGCTTTATTACATTATTTTAACGAATTCAGTCTTCAAGCTCTTTTGCTTTTAGTCATGTTTTTGTCAAATATTTTTCAGTACAAATATGTGGTCTTCTTCCATTTCAATAGATTTTGTTCCCATAACTTTTGTTTTTTTTGCAAGGGAAAAATGTTATAATCAAAAATAGAAAGAAAATATTTATTTTAAGTAGAAAAGTTTGTTTATCAAAAAAAATTTTTTTTGCATTTAGCGGCATTTCAGCATAATGGACAGAAATTAAAATCCCATTTCGTAAACAATTTGTTTTCCAATTCCACATAGCTCAAAGTGATAATTTATCTAGTTAAAATTTGAAAAGTCTATTAACTAAATTTTCTGAATGACAAAAATATTCAAAATGATAGTTCTACAGCTGACATTATTGTGTTAGTGGACGATTAGGATAAATTCTAGCTGAAATAAGAGTAGTATACATGAGCAAACAGGCATGTTCGAGTTAAATTCATTGCTTTTTCACTCATCTCAAAGATAATCACAAAAAGGGGCGCTAGAACGAGTCACTCTTAAAAGAATAAATGTTTTAGGCACTTGCATTGATAATAGCAGCAAACCTGAGAAGCAATTAAAGTTGAAGTGGATTGAAAAGTTGATATATGCAGGTAAAACTCTCTTCTCAGCTTTCAAATTTTAATATTTTGAAGCAGGTAAATCTGTCTGTAAAAAATAATGTCGATATTTTAATGCCTAGTTATGTTTCGTATATTGAATGGTATTTTTATGCTACGATAGCAAATCAATTCCTCTATTTCCTTAGTACAGAAGTTTTATCTAAATTTGTTATTAAACGTTAGCAAGAACAAAAAAAATTATATTCTGTTATTACTAAATGGATATCTACATATTGCCACAGTATGTAGCAACTGTCTGCACACACTGCTATTTAAACTTTCCATAAGTCAACCCGTGGTTTTACATTCACATTTTGGAGCATAACCATTGTATATTGATGCATCAATTTGTTGCAATGTTAAGGATTCATATTTTGCCCAAGTTACATAACATATCCTACCTCAACATAAAGATTGTAGCAATTGTTTAGTAGGTGGTTCGCAACTCGTAACAAATTAATTCCAGTGTAGTAGTGTAGTAAGGTAGTGAAGTAGTTGTAAGTCTTAATTTTGGTGAAATTTATCATATCTTGAAAGTCGTTGTGTGGGAACTATGTATCGACTCGGCAACCATTATGTTTGTACTTTGTGCAAAATTACAAGTTTTTCGTTGGCTATGAAGTTTCATCGTTGAAGACTTTATATGAATTGAACGTCACTACTACTGGTATACAAATTCGTATAGGAGATTGTATCGTCTCCCATTCATTCTTCCAAATATGTAGTGGATATAAAGATTAGTATGGTCTCGCAATGAAGGGTCGCAAAAATAGAGTTGAAACCATGTAACGACTTGTCAACCAGAGTTGAGGTTCCCATTCCAGGCTCAGTATAGCTCGTATATAGTGAGGCGGCTTTGCAGTCGCATTGTCTAAGACTTTAATTGAAGAAAACTCTACTACTGCTAGTATACACATTCGTTTGGTAGATTACATCGTTTAATTGTCACACTTTTAATGACGAAATTCTTATCGGATATAGTGTGTAATAACAATTCCTATTGATGAGTCAACAGTAAGCACGTAACGCATGTGTACATGAGATTATATTTTTCGTTCATGCTGTCTTGATTTTGTCCCATTAGTGATATTTGAACTTTTTTTAAAGAGTGCGCAACGAACAGTATAAAAAATATTACATATTATATCGGGTTGTTCTTCCGTCCAAATGAATAGTCCACTTGGTGGAAATTTCGGAAATTTTAACTTATGTGCACTCTTATCTGACGCGGTGGGCTAATTTTTTTCTTAAAATTGATTTACCATATTGGATTTCGTAACATAATGCAAGGTGAAAAGAGCAAGGGTATGGCATTTAAAAATATCCTCATTATGGTTTCTAGATCCCTGTTGCACTCTTGCTTTGGAAGCAAGCGAAGCTACTTTGCTTATACTTTTCAGGATAGGTACCAAATTATCTTTTGTTCTATAAAGGTTTTAGCATTGTGTAAATCGACAAACATTGTGTATTAACCGATTCATCAAAAGAATATGGCTTGGTTATTTACGGCATGTGCTTTGTAAAGAATATAAAGGTTTAAATTATTTTACTCATATCTTTCACATTGAGGTTAATGTTGATTTATATATATGCAATTATTTTTGAAATTTGAAAAAAAGAATGAAAATTTATAGTGCATTAGTGAAAAAGTGGTTGGATTTTGTTCGTGTATAATTGCGAGACGTTACGAAATGCTAGGCAATCATTTGTCACAAAATGTCGTTCAGTTGGACAGTTTAATGCTATTTGGGAAGATTGCATCTGATCATGTTCTGAAAAAACCCTCCCCAAATGTTTATTGTTCAAAATTATCCGTAGCTAAAGAAAATAATCTGATGAAACTTTTATTTATCTTCAAGCTGTCCTTTACACATATGTGTTAAAAATGAGCGCTCCTCATAAATTTACCAGTGATCAATAAATAAAAATAATCTCTAGACTGTTTTCCCAAACAACGTAATCTGAAATTTGCGTTTTCTTGTTCAAATGATTTAAACTTTTAAAATTTATACCAATTTGAATAAGTATTGACCAGCGATTTATTGTTGTTCATGTATGCTCTCGTCTGTTTGCTATACATTGTTCAACATACCTGAGGGCGTAATGCATATTTAAAATATAATATATAAGTTTGATTTAAACTATTGCACACGATACTATTTGAATCAAATCGTTATCAAGTTAGCAGTCCATAATAACTGAATACATATGCATTTGGTCTCAGCAATAAATAACGTAATTACAATATATTTGATTACATTATACCATGATTTCCAGTGAAATCTGGAAACTGATCCATTAAAAAACTCAATATACGAATTTTTTTATTAATTGTTGCGCACCTGTTAAGATATTTGTTCAAATATGACCAGAAGGATAAATCAAATACAAAAAGAACAGAACGTATAGTTCCGTGCACATTCGCTTAGTGCTCACTGGCGACTCTTCAATAGGAGACGGCGTTACGCTCTGTACCCACAATTTATTTCACATTTGAATAACGTTTGTACAACATTCCAGAATATCCTATTTAAATAGATTAGAAACATAGTTGGTGAAATGAAAAAATATGAATGCGCCTAATAGTCGACGTTTATATCTCGAAAGCTTTTATCTCCAATTCTTTCGCAGTTATTAAGAAATCGACTTGTTTCTTAAAATTTATTTCGTTTACTTGCAGACAACTTAATTACAATTTATGTAACAGAAGCATGATCATTACAATTAACAGCGCACAATCTATATAACTTTAGAGTTTCATATTTTTTTAGCTCAAATTCGATGAAATGTAATATTTTATTTCCAAATTTGCACTACGTGCTTATATATTTTAAAATCTGCAAGACTGCTGTTTAATTTAAATTTATTTTCCTATTTTAAAAGCATATAATCTTCGAAAAATAACACAATATTAGCTATTAACAATCTTAGATAGTATGCAAGAATTTTTTTATTTTAGGATTAAATTTCTAACATTCGAAAGGTAAAAATTGGACATATAATGGAACTTAATTCTATTTTTTTAGACGAAGCTGTCATTTATTATGATCATCAAGAATAGTTCAATGATATATAATTAAAAATTAAGTAAACGGACTTTGCGTCAAGAATAAAAAAATAACTGGTTGATTAAAAAGGTGCGCAATGAATGAGAGACACCTAATATCAAACTATACACAGCTTGAAATGTATTTTAATTATAGTGTATAAATATTAGAATACGCAGTGACACATGGGAACCAAAGCTTATTTTGTTAAACAAATTAATTGTTGTACAAGTAATATTTAACACAGATATTTATTTTAGAATACATACATATCGACCGTAGGTCCTATCACTTCAAACATAATGCCAAAGATAGCTTTGTATTAAGAAAATATTTCTCTTGAACTAGTATATAGATGTTTCTATCAGCACGACAAATATGGTACATGAAAAAGGGCAACGCCGAGAATATATGTTCACGTCAACAGTGTTGGGAAATTTTGAGGCGAATTTAATCTTAATTTTAATACTCAACATTTGCATAAAATGAACAAGCAGATTTATACAATTGAGATAACAATGATTCTGTGGGCGGTGATAACGTTTATTTATTCAAAGTTGCAGGTTTAATATAATCTGTATTCCCATTATGTACATGCGAATAATTTAGTATAAATTATGCATTGCAAAAAATAACAATGGCGTTTCAACCAATTAACCGGTGTCATCTGCGGACGGGGCTCATACTTGGAATGGTTTCGTTCGCAGCTTGTGATTCTTTGTACATCGCGATCCTACAAATCAGTAAACACATTTTGCAGTTCTATCCTCATTTTATTTGTCGTTAGCTTGCCATTCAAGGGGAGAATATGTGGCAAATCGTTCAACCTAAAGATCTAACTAGCCTCATTTAAACGGAAATTGCGTCACTTTGGTAAGTAGTAATGAATTAAATATCTTTATAAGTATAATATCATTTATTGTGCACAATTTTAAACGTATTATGAGAAAAAAGTTTCGTGTATCATAAAAAAAGCAATCGCAATTTATGGGCATTTAAATGTATGTACTAAAATGGTGGCAAATTCAATTGATTCGGTAGACGGATTTCGTCTTTATTAGTTCGTTTCAAATACAGACCGGACTTTTACGACGGATAGGGCATTTTTCATTTGAAATCGTTGGTACTGTCCATTGCGCCAAACTGGCACTAACTTAAAACCTTTTCCTACTATGCAAGTATGGATTGGGTTTTGCGAACCTAGTTCACAATTAGAATTTAAAATTGAAATAAATGGCTGAACTAAATATTATACATAGTAGGAAAAGTTAAATACAGTTTGTTGCAGAGAACTAATATATATACAAGTATGGATTAGGTGTTGCGAACCTAGTAACAAATTAGTTCAGTTGTGACCAGAAGGATAAACCAAATGCAGCATGAACGGAATGTATGATCTCATGCACATTCGTTTCGTGCTTACTGTCGTCTCATCAGTAGGAGCCGGTATTACGCCCTTTAACCACTATATATTTTGGGCAAGAATGTTGAATAATGGGACAGTACAATCTCCTAGACGAATGTGTAAACTTGCAATTTTACCGTCCTATTATCCCACATTCTTGACCAAAATATATAGTGGTTAAAGGGCGTAATACCGGCTCCTACTGATGAGTCGCCAGTAAGCACGAAACGAATGTGCATGAGATTAACTTTCCGTTCATGCTGCCTTTGGTTTATCCTTCTGGTCACAACTGAACTAATTTGTTACTAGGTTCGCAACACCTAATACACACTATATACTATGTAGTTCTCTGCAACAAACTGTATTTAACTTTTCCTACTATGTATAATATTTAGTTCAGCCATTTATTTCAATTTTAAATTCTAATTGTGAACTAAATCATGCGTAAAAGAATACATCATTTACAAAGCAGGTATGTGCAGCACATTCAAAAAAAGCTATTTTTCTTTTCGTTAGAATTCAACTCAACTGCCAAATCTAGTAGTATATTGTCATATCTTTATAAGCAAGGGGATAAAGCTAGATTAAATATTCATAATAAAGGTCAAACAGGAAGCTTGGAAAAGCGCGTAAACACACGATTAAATGAACAATTACAAGTATTTATTCAAAACATGTTCGAAATTTACTAGAATCAAGGTTGTGAACTTGATATAAACACCTGACCCTTTAATTACTTGCATATGTCAGTATAAACTAAGAATTGTATAGTGTGGAAAAGGCAATTCATACAGTAGACAGGATTCGTCCTTATGGTAACTCATCATGTACTGGCCAGAATATGCCGCGGACAGAGCTCAAACCCGGGTCCGTCATCTTCTGAATCTGTTGCTCTAACCACTGACCAACCTTGCCGCACCGGCAAATTCTGGCCACTACGTGATGAGTTCCCGATAAGGACGAACCCTGTCTATTGGATAAATTGCCTTTTCTACACTAATGAATTCGTATTTAATACTGACAAATTTATGTACTTAATGAGTCAGGTGTTTATATCAATTTCGCAACCCTGATTATAGAAAATGTTATAACCGCCCCTGCAACCAACGTTCGAAATTCTTTTAGCTATAGAATTGGTTCTTAAGAGTATTGCACACAAAAGCCTCAGCTCTGCATATTTTTTTCGTTTCTAGCTGCAATCAACTCTTCGAAATCCACCTGACTTAAAGTGATATGCACATGAATAATGTGTTCAGCTATTACGAAAATGTTTGCCAATATACCAAATATGCCTAGTTTAAAATGTTCTTGAATTCGGTCCCTATGTAATCGCCTAATTTGGTCTACACGACGAGCGGAGTAGCTAAGTCATTGGTATAAATAAATAAATAAATACAATAAATATTTTTCCTTGCTTAAGCTTCCTAATTTTAGTAAATAAAATTTTGAGGATACACATTTTCTAACTAATTCTTCAGAACTAATTTTCTTTATTCTATCGTAAACATTTTACATAAAATTTCCCTGTCTCAATAGAAATACCCCATGAAAAGACATTGCGTTAGTGTGAGGATTTTTGCATCCGCATGTAAATTGAATTTGTTTGACCACCTTGTTAAACTCTGTAACAATGTCATATATTTCGACATTATTTATGATTATTAAGATGTCATCAACATACCTCAGATATGTATATGGCGATATTTTTCTATATTTTCTATATATATTTCCTATATTTTTCTATAATTGATTCTAGATTGATGCTTCCTGTTGGAACATGTATATACCAGTTTAGCCTTTTTCACATTAAATTCCCTAATTTCCTTGTGTGATTAGTAGATGAGCACAGATATATATATATATATATATATATATATATATATATATACTCTCTATATATATATATATATATGAGTTTAAGTTAAACCAGTAGTACTTAAATAAATCCGATAAATTTTTGTATGAAGTTAGTCAGTCCATCAATCAGCTCAAATATTATAAGTCTATTTAACCAGATATTTACTCAATTCTAGCCCCATTAAAACCTTGGTAATAACTAACAAATATTAAGATAGCTGCAACAGATATATAACATATAACAACAACATAACATATATATATATGTATATATATATATATATATATTACTGATGAACGAACTAAAGACGACATTCGCAGTAAACATTCGTAAACGTGACAGACCACTATACTGAAAGTTGTTTAACCATATCTCAGGCATCGCTTTACGATACAATGTGAAAGACCCATACACGCAACAGACACACGCACAGATACATCCGCATCTACACTTACTAATCAGTCGAACCAATATATAAAATTAAAACCGAGTCAGATTAGTTGCCACCCACATAATCGAATCATAACCCAGGATGTAAAGAAATAACTGATTTGGAATGGTGCTTGGCTACAATAACAGATTGCAGGTAGCTTTTTGAACTTTAGGTCTGATTTCGCCTGAGAATCGACCGAAAAATATGGTAGAGTGACTTAGTGTATAGAGTAACCTACACCGAAGAAAACGTACCCCGATTCTAAACTACTCCATCGTAAAATTTTGGATAATAGTTGAAGAATTCCCACTGAGGAAAAAAATTGTCTAATTGATTACTTGCCTTTCCTGCACTACACCAAGCTTTCTTAAAATATCAAATGCACATATCATGCTGGTGGTCTTAATTAAGCAAGCATATTAGTAGAGCTGACTATTGGAAAATATCTCTCGTAAGCATCTTTCTGCAGAAATTGAGTTAATCGTTAGATTCGAATTTACATTCAATTTTTGAATATTTGCAACATTTTTGCATATTTGAACAAGTGATTTATCTAAACTTTAATTTGTTAAAAATGTTTAATATCCTAACTGTCATTTTTCACCTGGCACATTTTGATTCCTAATGAAAAGAAGAGACGTTGATTTGTTGAGATTTTATAATGCTTTTTATGTCATACTTTCTGATGGTTTTTTAATATTAGATTATATCTGATAATAAATAAATTTAAAAATAAACATCTTCGTTATATTGGGAAAATGGAATATTTAGGAAAAGATGTTTATAAATTTTTGCATATCATTCATTGGTGTTATTATTAATCCTACATTTTCCGATCATAACAAGCTATTACAATCATTATAATAAGTTTCAATATAAATAATAAATTACAAAAATATAAAAATATATTTATTAAATCAGCTGACGTATACACAGTTATTCTTTCAAATATTGTAATCATATTTGATTGAAACTACGTGGTCTGAATCCAAATTAATAGTTTAAAATTTGAATTAATTAACTGGGTTATCTTGGTTTGTGTGAAAATGTTAATTGTATAGGAATATTTTTCACCTGTATAATTGAATAAATTCAAATTATGGTCTCTATACAACATATTTATTAAATAAATTTATATCAATCTTCCATATACATTTTGTTCGTTGTAAACATTTCAATTTATATATTGCACATTTTTCTTGTATTGCTTGTTGAAATTTGCAACCAAGATACTTGTGCGTTCAAATGAATAGCAGTTTGAACAATAATGAAATGCAAAAGAAAATGCAAAGGTAAAACGGATTTTAGCGTTATTAAAGTAAATTCTTTAATGGTCTTTATTATTCCATAACTAGTTAAATTCATTTTCCTATGATTTAATTATAAACAAATTGTATTTTTTTAATAAAAATAATAATGAAAAAAATTGACTAATCGTCGTAAGTAGAAAATTCCTAAGACGTTCTCCTGAAACATTTCCAAATCCTTTTGTGCGAATAAGATTACTTTAGTTTCCTCCATACCTTTTATTTGTGTTTACAAGTTTCCGGAATCCATTTGTGCGTGGCAAAATCGGCATGCATGCCACTTCTAGTAATAAAGCTTAAACAAAGTCAAATTCGTATTTAAACCGGTTTGTTTTGTATGCATATTTTATTCCATTCGCCAGTGAATCCTTAGTCAGACATGCGTAAACTTTCAATAAATGCGTATTTGCAATCATAGATGTGAGCGATTAAACATGTAAACCAAATCATGTATATCAGTCATTGCTTGTTAATTTCTTGATGCACGTCTCAAATGTTTTTGTTGCGTTTCGTGGTGGATTATACCTGTTATTTGTTAGAATTTCTTAACATTGTTTGTCGGACGTTTATCATTATGAATATGAGAAATGACTTCAAAATAAAAATTTTTTTCCAAAGCCAGTCATTATTCTAACCGCGTTTAAGTTAGTGTCCACTTATCAAAAATGAGACAAACGACCAAATGATAAAATGAAGTAGGAACAGGATATTATGTTAATGATAAAAAATTACTTTCATGCAGAAATTTATGCTCATATATACAAATTAAATGGGAATAATAAGAAAACATATTAAAGAAAACCGTTGAAGGACGCAGTAAGGCATGAATAAATGTAGCCAAGTATTAATGAAGAACAAAAACGAAAGGTAATATAGAAATGAGGTGACTCTATTTCTAAGAATTATTATTTCCTCTATAGCCAATATATTACCCAACAATCTGAGTTTTACAAAGGTGTTATTTTCATTTTCCGGCTCATGAGATTGTATTTCCCTACCAAAATATAGTCCTAGTCTTATTAACTGTTAAATTGAACTTTGCACAACTGCGAAGTATATGATGTCACACTCGATTTGTTAACGGATTCCGAACTAACGTCTCATAGTTTTGCAATAAGCATTTTTAAATGAGCGAACAATTGTCCCAGCTAAATGTATGCCCGGCCCCTCATTAATTATCGGCCACGTTTGACCACATAGCATGTATTCTCTGACATACCGTCTTTAGCATATTCTTATTTGACGTATTGGAACACAAGGAATCGGAAAAATAGAATTGATTGATTTATTTCAGAAATACTTAAATAAGCTAATTTTTATTTTTTATTTTTTTATTTTCGAACCTATCAGCCCAGAATAAGGCACTGAACAAAGGCATAGAGTAGGACACTATTAAGTTGCCAATTTAAATGTAAAAACCAACAATATAAATCAGACAGTGGGCCAGTATTTTTTGGTCTAATAGCGAATTGCCTTTTCACTTAATAATAGTTGTTTCCATGGAAGCATTTTCCACTTCGATTTCTATGTTTATCATTTGATCTATTCATCAAATGTGGCGTTATCCTGTTATACGCAGTAATACTTCAACAGTATATAAACGTTTTTTCCATTCAACCGCAATGAATTTCAGGCAGTATCATCTAAAGCGACCAAACTTTCAATTGATTACAGAGATGTCCATTGAATATCTCCAAATCGCGAGTTGTTCAAACAAAGCTTTATAGTGGCACGGCATGTCGTCAAGTTAGGAAAGTATTGATTTAAATTAAAGCCAGACAGTGGTTCAAAAATGAATATAATAAGATAAACCCGATAATTAGTTTAGTTTAAACGAGATTATATGAGTTATTCTGGATAAAAAAATTAACTAATCTGAATTTTATTACAAATATACTCGACATATTTGTTCCAGAGTGAGCTGAAACTAGTAATCAATATATTTATCAATAAACATAACATTTTTACTAATTCCTGATAAAAATACACTTTCAATACATGAGTGTCAACTGTAGTAACGAATCATAAATTAGGGAACAAATCAAGATATTTTAACGTGCAAGAATTATCAGGGTAAATGTTTTCGTATAAATAATTAAAAAATACTCTTCAAGCAGGACGTTTCTGAATCTAAATCGT
Organism: Eudiplozoon nipponicum; assembly: GCA_029291075.1. NCBI lineage: Eukaryota > Metazoa > Platyhelminthes > Monogenea > Mazocraeidea > Diplozoidae > Eudiplozoon > Eudiplozoon nipponicum. The sequence continues at coordinate 125,301 of JAQBSW010000508.1, forward strand.
GCGTTCAAATCGTATATAAATGTTTAGTTAAATGAAGTCATATTTATAGGCCAGTGACCTATAGTTGAAGTAAACTTGTTTGCTAATTTGCATCAATTTTAAACTTGTATTCATTTCTTTACGTCAGATAAAAGGCAACTGCTGAATAGTTTGGAAAATGAATATTTTGTAGGATACCTGATCTGGTAGCCTGTTGAATATAATGTACAATTATCTTTAGGTGATGTGATTTCCTATTTTGAATTGCATAGAAACAGTATGCTGAGTAATTTTGCAATTTTTGACAATTATGCAAAGCTTATATCTGTCATTTTAGCTAAAAGGATACAACATTTAAAATAATTTAAATTAAACTATGGAGGCAATGAACGGAAATACCCTAAATAATGTATAACATAGTAATCATTTATATTTAAATACAATACCTGACAGAATTTTGAAACGTTTCTGAAATAAATAAGTAAACAAATTTAAAGAAAAATATCGAAAATCGGATATTTTAATTTAGCTTAATAAATCCTTCGTTAAATGTGATATTTTGTGTGTCCTTGATATCCTGCGCTTAGTTTAAAAATGAAAAAAAAGCATGGATTTGCATGAATGTATAAAAATTCTAGAATGTTATTATATATTTATAATTCATCCGAGATCATGAATATATTGAACTGTGAGTATTTCCAACACTAATAATATGCTATTTTAAATAAATGATTAAATGGATTATAAAACCTAAATAATTTGATAAACTTACCATTATGGACCAAATGAAATCTATAACCAAGAATGTTCAAGAATGATACATTTTAAAGTGTTAATAGAGTTTAATATAAAAATTTGTTTTTCTTTGAAAATAGTGCGAATAAAAATTTAATGTAAATCGTATTTTTCAAATATTTTCTCTTGCATGCATGCATAGTTTCTATCGAAATAAATATTTGTTCTTATTATTTCATTTTTAGTTATTTTATAACGTTACATATAATTAGGTAAAGATGATATTTTGCTCAAAATTTGTCTTCTCAATTTAGGTTAATAAATCTTGTTTTTATAAAAAGGTTAAGATTCAATATTCACATAAAGTTTAACTTGTCACTATTAATATTCGATTTTGATTTTGGTTGAATGCTGGTACTCATTTTGCAGTGTTTTTTCAAATCGGACCACAATTTATTTATTATTCTTTCTTTAATACTTATTTATTAAGAAAATAAAACATCACTAATGTGCAATTTGTATTTTTTGCAAAAATAAACTAATAAAAATTAAGAATATTCCTTTATTGATATCCTTATTCTACTTTAAATAGTTGTGAATTATGACTAACGCATTATGTACGTGCACCGGCACCCGATCTATTTATAAGATATTATGATTTTAATTAAACCAAAGCTATGATCTGCCCTAAATCAATAATTTAATCTACCGTAAAATTTAGAAAAATGGTGCTATAAAAATGTATACAACTAAGTTTGACATGTTAAAAGGCTGTGTTTCATGGTGTAATACACAGTTGAATACAAATGAGGAAATTTAAAGAAAACCAAAATGGAATGAACGCAATTAGTTATAGAATGAACTCGTGTGTTTACTGCTATCTGATTAGTTATCAGTCATTTCTGGCACGACTCTTCAGTGCTATATTAAATTCTTTTACGTGATGTATGATGAAACATAATGCGGAGTACAAATTTTAGGCATTTTTTGTGTTACGTATTTTACAATGGCAGAAGTACTCTAAAATGTAATTCTAAAGATTCATTGCAGTTTTTTCCCAAAGGTCAAAAATTTAGGTATAAACTCAATTTTACTAGTTTTGAAATTGGATTGATTGCAAAAGTTTGTTAGTTTTCAAAGTATCAAAATATTTTTGCTGTTACAAATATAAAGAACTCTTGAATTTGTAGCCATACCAATAGAATTCCTCGAGGAATGATACGTAAAGGTCTAGTTTTTTGTATGTGAGGAATTTTATACGTAAAGTTATATTTAATTAATGCGTCCAGTTTTTTTCGATATCCTCATACAAAACAGGTTTGGCTAGAATGTTTATTTTGCGACAGCAAGGTGACGTAGCAAAAAATTATTCTCTTACATCCCTGTTCCAATTGGTTTATGAAAAATTGAAAAATAATTAATGGACTCGCGAATAACCAAAGAAAAAAATATCGCAATGCTACATAATTGCAACTGACACTGCGTGCAAGACTTCCGCTGTGTTCAAATATAATTGCTTGTTTCCCGTTCCAAACAAGATAACAACTTGCTCTTTTATAGTTGAATAAACAAAAAACATCGAAAGGAAATTGATAAAAGCGCTGATTTATTTAAATTTTAAAGCGCATTTATATATGGCGAATTTATCCAAAGCTTATTTTTTAATCATTACGCAATGAATTTTCTTGATCTTCTTTATTTAAAGTAATGCACGGAAATGTGTTTTCGCGCTATCCCTTTGTTTAATTATCCGTGAAAAGTAGCATATTTCAGAATCACTATGGAAGATGAGAAACAATATATTAAAAATGATGTTTTGCGTAATCAGATTAATAATAATAATTACAATATTAATTATTATTATTATTATTATTATTATTATTATTATTATTATTTATCATTTAAAATTTCCTAAGTATTCTATAATAATTCTGAAGTATGATTTTATGGAAGTTGTACTATCAGTCTGTTTCGTACTCGTAACATTTTACGTTAATGACTGTCTACCGTATTAATTCAGATAGGTTAAATTTTGACATGCTGTCCATAAGGTGTATTTGGCTTTCAAAAAAATAAATATTGTTGTTATGTTTGTTGTCAAATACATAATGGTGATTCCAAGTGTAGGAATAACACTTGTCACAATATTATACTTTTCGGCACAGTTTACCTATTTGAAAATGCTAAGCAAACTATTTTCTTTCATTATATAGGAAATCATATTGTTGTGGAGAAAATTTTACAAAAATCTATGAAATGCATTCAAAAATATTAAAGAATGAAGATTATATAATTGATTATAGTTTTCTTAAACTAAAACTTAAACTCAACACATTTGCACGTAAAAACAGTGACATATTAGCACATATCTGATATTCAAGATATTAAGAATTTTACAGTTAGTAATATAACATTAATATTGCGTGCATTCATTATATTATTTCTGTGTTTGAATAATTCTAGAATGTATAAGGTGTGCTATTTCATCTTAGATCAGAAAAATCACCACTCTTAAATGACATTGTGCCTAAATTATTTCCTCAACTAATATTTACTTGTTTAAAATTAAATTATATTTTCATTTAAATTTTATTAATTTTACTAAACCATACGTATGCACAAAATATTTCCTCTAGATTTATAATAAATGCTGTGTGATGCCAACAAAATGGTTAGGTCATTTCAAATTGAATAATGTACATATTTAAGCGAAAGCAAATCTATGTGGAACCTTTATACCCGTTTAAAATATAGGTTATAAAAACCAAGAAACGAAATGAAAAAGAAATATTTAAAAAAGGAATATAAAAAAATAATTGATCAAGAATAAAATATAAGTTAAAATCATAATTTAAAAAAAAGAATTAACTTTGCCGAATATGACTTACTAATTAAAATGATTAAATGCATATTCTATAGTTTTTGTATTTTCTCAAAAATTTGTTATATGTTTTTGTTTTAATAGATACAACATGGGCTACAAAAAAAGAAAGGCTAAACGAGAACTTTAATCATTATATAACTAAAAATTGTCTAGAGTTTGCCCCAGGATGGCGCACAGGATAACGTCTGATGCCGAAACAAATGCTCCCGATTCGGATATAGTAATTCGCGGTTGGAAGAGTCACAAACGCCAAAAATAATAGGCCACCTAATTTAATGAAGAGCAATTGAATGAATCCTAATTACGATAAAACCGGTTAACTGGATGAATCGCTTTGCTATCCTAAATAAGACTGAATTTAAACTGGAAACTACTTACATAACGGCAATAGCGGTTATATAAAACTCGAAAATGATATTACAGTAATATTTATCATCACTAGTGCAATCAGTATTTGTTTGATTGCATTCATTTTCAATTCACAACTACATCCCCTAGTAGTGAGGAAACTTGTTATACAATGACTGATTGTGGATGAAAAGTTGAGAATTTTGTCTAAAAGGATGCCGTCTAGGCCTACTTAAAAAAAGGCTAACTTAAACCATAAGCCGGTATATAATTTAAAAAAAAAAGTGTAGTGCGAAGGAGGGTGGCGCAATGCAGAGAGTCGCAGATTCCCAAATATACGCGCTCCGATTGGACCTACGTCGGATGCAAAATTCTGGACGAAACTTGAAGTGTTTTTAATAAGGACTAAAACCTGTCTATTAGATGAAAAGCCTTTACTCACATAAACAAAGCATATTTTATACTGCAAAATGCACATATAATGGGGTCAGTGGTTACATCCAGATCAAAACGTTGATTTTATCAACTTGTAAAATAAATCGCGCAAAGAATGATACATAAATTGCAACTGACGGAGTCGCTAAATAAATTACTAGCTAGTATGCTACAGACAAGCAAGTGCTGTTTTCAAAATGGTGACTTATTTAATAGAGTAATAGACTTTGAAAAGCCGTGCTATGTTCGAACCCATTCCGCGGCTTAAGTAATGAAAGTTCTGGCAATGTTCCCAATAATTGATGAATCTCCTTGCAAACAATTAAAAAAGGTAAGCTTATATCGATTTTAGTATATAAAAAGTGATTGCCGTTTACATCAACATCGCAAACTTGATGTCGTTAATTGTTGGTCGAACCCGCGCAAACAGTGATCGTTTATCTGCGTAGGTATGAAATGTAATGGCGCTTTCATAGGTATCGTGCTTCTTTTACTATAAATACCGAATACGGTCGAATAGATAAAAACAAATGTCAAGAAGAAGCCACCTATTCTCTAAATGATGGAAGGGCTAACGAGCAACCTAAGTTGATATATAATGTGCGTGGAGTTGCTACAACCGTTAAAGTCAATGACTGCGATTCAAATTTGCCTCATTCCAAATTTTTCTCCGGCTAAATAATGGACAGGTCTTTGACTTCTCAATATTGCAAAATACAGTCTACAGGAGGAATTTTCCTGTGGAATGTTATACAATGAATATTTCATACTGTAAAATATATATATGTTGGATTTGAAGTTTATATGATGCTATATATGGTGATTTAGATGATTGCTTTCACCATTCGTGAAAACAATGAATTTAAAATTTTATATATTTACAATTCAATTCAACATTTTCATACATTGCCTCTTGTGAGTTCTTCAATAACGGGTTCGGCAAGACAATATTAATTTTAATTTAAAATTGAAAGCATAAGTTAGTAAATGACCTTTAAATTTGTGTTTTCTGTTGCAGTGGATAGGACTACAGCCTCCAAAATTATTGTGCTCAGGTGCAAGCCCTCACTGAAAAGAAAGCTTTGGACAATACTAAAAGTGTTCCCGTTGGCATAATAGATGATTCGCCTTTGCTTCATTTGGTAATGCCTAGTTTATGGAGACAAATGCTATACGTCAGAACTGGTGGTTTTATCTCCATTTGCACAATAAATGATTGAGTAATTGGGCATATTTTCGATGCACTAACACTTATCCAGCGAACGTATAAGGCAAGGTTTTGGTTGGCTAGTGGAAATCTTATGTTTTATTTGATGCGAAGAAGGCTTAAATAAATGAAAGGCTGACCATCAACGTGAATTAGATTATAATTGAAAATTGTGTCTAAGTTGCGACAGGAGGCTCAGTGGCTAGTTTCATGGACTTCGCAAAAGGCATGCCCTGCTTCGAACTCTGTCCGCATCAAATTCTGAACGGTACATTAATGTTCAAATTAAGATCGAAACTGGTATACTGAATGGTTTGCTTTTGTTACATTAAACGATGCTTAATTTACACTGACAAATGAAAATATGATCAAAATGATTTTTATTTTAAAATCCGAACTTTGAGTTAAATTATCTTTTTCGTTACACGCGTGATCAATTATTGGTTATTTGAATCTATCCCCGGTCCGATAAAAGTTCCCAACTTTGAGTATTTTCTGTACAATAATTAATATTAGTGGAACTTTATAGGTAAATAAATGCCACACCTGCTCCACCTGAATGAAAATTCAAATAAAAACCACAGTTGGCAAATAACCGAAAATTTTGTGTGGTATGTGGACAGCCCAACCAATATTCGTTAAATCATATAAATGTTCAGTTCAACGCCACCTCCCAATGTAAAGTGGTATCTGTTCTGTAATGAAAAATTAGGGATGTTAAATGCTAATTTGTATCTAAAGAAATGCCATCTAAACTCCACTTAAAAGAAAGTCTAATCAGGAAACATTACTTTTTATATAGCTGAAAATTTTGTGTGGTTTGTGACAGGGTGGCTCAGTGGTAAGAGTGCCAGATTCCGAAGCAATCGTGACCATGTTCAAGTCGTGTTCGCGGCAAATTCTGGACATGACGTTATGAATTCCAAATAATGACGAAACCGGTCTGCTGAATGGATTGCATTTTATTTTTTACATAATGCTTTGTCTCAGCTGACATAAGTGTATATAAAAGAATTTGTGTTTTTAACAAGGTAGGAAAATTAATTTTAAAAATCTTAGTTATTTGTTTGTAACTTATATCCTAAATTAATGTTGACATTCATTTAACGATCTTAATTAGCATAAACAGAATGAATTTCTTAAATGAGAGATGCACACAACTTTTTTATGTCTACTATATATGTAAGCATTGTTATCCATGCATGTTAATATTAGAGCGATTGTAGTTTACATCCAACAAAAAATAGGAATAAAGCAGACAGATTTAAATCGTAGTGAAACCTACATTGTTTCCATTTTATCCTGAAGGTAATAATTTTGAATATAACTAAATTAATAAGCAAATCCCCAATATTTCTTCGTGCTTTTGAGTACTGGTAATTTTGATGCTCTGTGACAAAAATGAGCGCAGCATCGAATATCGTACACAGAGTTCATAGAATCGTCAGGAAACGTCTTAATGTGTGTTATCAGCGAGTAATTTAGCGCGAAAATATTACACTTCAATAAGAGGAAACATCAAGTAAATTAATGAAATCTTAAATTTCAAACTTATAGTAACTTAATGTATATAACTACTTTGCATACCAAATTGGCGGATAGACGCTCTTTATTTTTATAAGAGTTTAAAAAATCGTATTGAAAATTAATTAAAATGTGAAATAATCAAACCCCCTTCTTAATACTATAGTATCATTATGAATATAATACAATTAGGGGCTGTCTGTGCACAATATGTCTACTCTAACGCTCAAAAACGAAAGTCATAAATTTCACTTGCTCTGGCTCCAACTTCTATTTGAGAACAAGTTTACATTAACTTATCAGTATAAAAATACAAAAGCCGAAGAATCTAAGTCAAATTTACTTGTAAAATACGACTAAAAAACATACATGTACGAGATTGAAAAGGTAAAAACCAAAACATTGAAGCATTTCTGTAAATGTTAACATTTTCGACAAGCGTACAGTGTACTACAAGTAATAATTTTCAAAAACACATAGTGCACATAGCATATATTAATTTAAAATAATTTTATGATTGCACCATTTCTAGAATATGAACGGAAAAATGGATTTTTATTGATAAATTTTATATTCGTAATTCTGATTTAAGTTCAATAATTTGCTACATTGATAGATACACCAACTTCTAATGCTTTCTAGAATTTTATACGCGAATAGAAAATAATATTTGTAATAAGACAATAAAAAAATCCTTTTTCTTTCGAAAGTGGCAAATTAATAACAAAAATGTAAGCTTTGGAGTAATATTCATAATGATATTTGTTAATCTTAAACTCGGTCAAAACTCTGAATTAAAAATTATCAGATATTGTTTGAGAAATTTACTGAAAAACATTGACTGCTTTCCTTAGCAGTTACACTGATCGTAAAGACACAAACTGACGTTTAAAATGCCCATTGTTATTTGTTAATCAAATTATTGGTATATTTCAGGTAGTAGTTTCAAATCTTTTCCAATAAAAATAGTTTTGCTTGAATATATATGAGATGGACTAGCTAAAGCATAATTTATGTAAATTTTTTAAAAAGTCATAGAATCTGCATTATTTTATCTGCTCGAAGTTTAAATTTGGAATGTTTGCACATGTTAAACTAATCAAAGATAATTTAAACCTGTGCTTCTGGTTTCAAAAACTTTCTTATTTATTCGGATTATAAATGTGGCAAATCCACTAAATTTAGACCATTTTGTGTTCGCAGTAACGAGTTAAAAAGTTACATTTTGTTTGTGTGTTTTAGATTCATAGGACATTCTTAGATAGAAAAACGTCGTTAGTTTGAACACCAAATAGATTTTTAAATTTTACCACGTCGGTTCTCAATTAAGCTTTGACACAAGAATGAAAGTAAGGGTTTTTGCACAGTTATGTATCGAGTTGGAGAACGTTATGGAATGCAGTCGTAGAAAATCCCTGACGAAAAAAATCAATCCGTTACAGTTTTCGGGATCGAAGAGAGAAAATCTTGCGTCATATTAAAATACCAAATAGATGGACAGGCTCCAAAGGAAAAATGTTAAAATACAGACACCGAAGTAAACTATTATTTTGCAAATCGCAACCTATATTAATTCATCAGTTGTCACCAGCCACATCAAAATTAGTTGCACATAAACAAAATTATTAAAAAGTGAATGATTCAATTTTTACAAATGATTTTCTTCACCATAAAAAAACACTTTTTGCAACGGAAATGTGTACAGTTCGGGAAATTTTTCGAATAAAATTGCTAAACATGAAATTGAATAAAATTAAAGTTATCATACAAAAGGGACAGGCAGTAATGTTTGCTATGCGATTATGTGCGTACGGATTTAGGAAGTCCTGCGATGAGGAAGGATTATTGCTCTTTTAAAGGTTATCAAAAAATGCTCGAAAAAGGGAATCAGGTCAATTTTTCAAAACTTTACTTAATTTGATTTTGGATTGTTAGTTGATGACTAATTTACTTATTTAAATCTTTAAATCGCCCTTTCATAGCACGAATTAAGATGTCCGGTTAGCAAGATTTAAATGCAATAATTATATTTTACAAATTTGTCAATTTTTTATGAGATGTTAAAAATCTTCCATCTGTGTTAAACTTATATTTAAGGTTAATGAATATATTCGTGCATTTAAACATAACAGTATTTGGCATGCGAACGTCAAAAATACAGTTAATCCTTGACCATTGGCAAGTATATGCCTGCATTGTTTATGTAGCAAGCATATTTTAATCAAAATGAGCTTGAGCGAGAATTAAATTTTAAATCGAATTCCAATTAACATTTATAAGAAATAAACAATAATGTCAAAATAGCGTTATTCTTAACTGGTTTTCTGTTATTTACGTAAATAACTTCGAATAAATTAATTATATTACCTCATGCGTACTTCAACGAAAATAATTTACGCTATAAAAATCACGTTGTATACATAAATAAATATTTCTTGATATGGTATTTAAACAGATAATATTGAATAGTTTATATATATATATATATATATATATATATATATATATATATATATATATATATTTAAATGTCAAGTGTCTTCGAATATTACACAGTATATTGTATATGGGGGAGCGAATAATAATTTAAAAAATCATTTATGTCATTCATTGTGGATAATGGTCGTTTTATTTCTAAAATATTTAACTACACATTACCGTCTTTCATTTATATTCATTTTAGGTTTTGATTTGTTTAAGTAATCTGACTTTTATTTGTATTTATGTTTACTGTTGGTGGTCTATTGCGAGCTCAATTGTGAATGCAGAAAAGGGAGTGTTTGTGTGCCTGTACGGGTCACTGTTATCGGATTACTTTTTTTAAGATGAGGTTATTCCTTTTTAAATAGATATAATTTTGACCAGGTGATCAAATTGTTGGTCAATTGCGTGTTCGAATGTTTTCCTTTTTATATGGTCTTTTATTTCGCCTTGTAATCGAAGTAAAATGCCTAACAAGTACGAGGCAATGGGAAAGAAAACATACGAATAAAAATTTTCGTGCGCGCATTAGCCAAACGAACAAACACGTGGTCAAGACATAATTCGTCGATAACGACCGCCAAACGCATAGAGATACGGTGTCTAGCACACGGATATGCCCAAAAAATGAACCAGCAATAAACTACCAACAAGAAATAGAATTCAAACTAAAATGCTGACTAATCAAATGGAATCCAAAAATGTATATAAATCAAAATTTGAAACCATAGTGACGCAATCAACAACGAACATAAACTTTGTCAACAAATGTGTTCTCACTTTCTTATATATATATATATATATATATATATATATATATATATATATATATATATATATATATATATATATATATATATATATATATATACATTTATTTATTTTCAAAAATATTTATTAAGTTATCTAACTTTTAAGAAACTAAACAGAGCTTCGTTTCTTTGCTCGTAAACGAAAATTAAATTACTATAGATGAAACCTACTTTTAATTTGTTTTATGTTAACAAGTAACAAGATGCCATTGAAGATTATTTATACTTCTAACGATATTGATAATTAGAACCTAAGATGTCCCGTGAAAAAAAAACAAGTGAGTTTACATACTGGCGTCAAATCGTACATAAAATGATAATTAGTTATAATTCAAATTGACCAATCAGAATATTTAAATTCATGTATGTCGAAGGCTAAAGTATACTATGCTGTATAATAAGCGTGGTTGTCACTATAAAATCCTAAACTAAACATTATGTTGTTTTACCTTGAAATAATTTTGTGTAATCTACTACGATCCAGACAAACTGGTAGCCTTTTGGCTAATAGTGTCATCAATATTGTGGGACAATTTCAAATTGATGTAAAAACAATATTTAATTCAAGTTCGCGTGAAAGCTGCAAACACAAATTTAAAGGTTTTACTTGAAATATCACAAAAAATAAATTTTATCACTTCTTGCTCGTTTAATGATGCATTTTCCAACCAATCATTTCGTTTTTCCGATAAGTAATCTACCACAGCTATGAGAAAAAATCACCCCAACAGTAATGTAGACATGTGACATAAAATAGTTTAACTCAAATACTATGCTTAACCGAAAACAAATAAAGTTTTCATCTTATTAAAAGTTACACTATGCAAGTTTGATTCTCGCTTCTTGTGTCTGAGAACAACCTTGAGAGGTGTCGTTCATCCGGATGGCAGGTAAAACCACAGCATTTAGCGAAGCGTTTGAAAAACCGTATGTAGCCTCGTCGAAATGTTGTGTTCGTTGCAAACATTATAATTGGATTGAGGCAGCTGTTGAAATGCCCCAGAACTATGCTGATCGTGTGCACGGCAGCGGGAAAATTGTCGCTGTAATCGAGAGCTATGCAAACTGCGTATAGACTCCAACAAGCCAAATAGGTACCACAAATAATGCACATTGTTGTGGCTAGGCGAATGTGATTCTTCGTTATGATTCTCTGTTTATTAATATTATTCATTGTCTCATTGTTCATGTGACTGCTAGCCATCTTGCCCGGCTCTGCAGATTCACACGTTTGCATTTTAATGCTTTCGTAATCGAGCAGTTTTCTTTCTTGTAAATTGTCATTCCTATGAGTGTTCTTGAGACTAACATTGTTGTTATACTCGTTTTTCGATTGGCTATTTGCGAACTTCAGCAATCGCAGTGCACTTTTACGTACACTACGAAACAGAAGAATATAGATAATAACTGAGCCAACAGCGGGAATGCCTATTGGTATTATTGTGATGAACATGTTAATGTAGATGTTATGCATTCGGTTCCACACACAGATAAACGCTTTTCTCTCAAAGGTGTGGCTTCCTAGACCGCTGTAGTTAGGTAAATCGAAAAGCGCGGCAAGAATCCACGTGGCAGCCACATAAAAACAGGTTAGACGTTTGGAGAACACTTTTGTGTACAGGTCAGGCTTTGTTATGCACACATACCGATTAAGGCTTATTGTGAACAAATTGGTAATTGACACTGAGCAGCCCAAGAAACACAGAAATGCAAGCGTGAAGCATGACCAAGGATAATCTCGATAGAACTGCTCACCTCTGTACAGCCCTTTGAAAAGAACAAAATCAATATGAAATATAGAATATTAATAATTAAGATAAGTAATGTTTATAAGAAACGAGATTCCAGTATTCTAAACAAATTACATATCTGGGACACCAACTTTATCATAACTTACTTAAGTTACGTAAGCGGACCATGAAAAGTAATAGTCAACTAAGTAGTATATAAACGCTCCAATAATTTTTTATCCGATAAAATTGGCATTGTTTATCAGCGAGTAGAAAATTTCAAGCAGAATTTTAAATGAATAACTTCATCTGTCTCTATCCAATAAAATTTAAAGGTAAAAATATGCACCGCGTATTTTGGACCGCAGTTGTAATTAAAATTAAGGGAAAGCAAACTTAAACCTAGCAAACCTACATGTCACGTTCATATTTCCAATACTTTATTTATTCTTAATAGTGGCCTAATTTCTAGTGTAGTGACTCATTATTTCTATTCAATTTGTAATGATGGTAGTTGTAAATTGTTTCATGAATATTGTGTAAAATTCTGGAAACTAGATGTCTGAAAATACGGGTTAATTGTGATATTATAGTAAGTTTATATTTGAAATGTGTTTATCAACATATAAATATTATTGAAAAACCATATTTATAAATATTATCTTTAATGTCTCTGAATAAAACGAATCTATGTTAACCTAACACAATGCATAAATTTCGCCCAGACAGAAGACAAGCAATAACAGAAACGATTAAATTTTGCAAAATTAACACCAGTTTATCGACAGATCAAATATATTACTCTTATACAGTTCAAACGCAAATGTAAGCAAACCACAAAAAATAGATCCCAGATTAAATTACTGACAACCAATAAATTTAAGGGCGCTCGCAATTGTACATCTAGCAAGGAAATATATATTAGACTTTATATTTATATTTTTATTTTGGTCAGAAAGACAATTTTTTGCGGTCTATAAATATATCGTGCAAAATAAATATCAGATCCATACATTCAATAAATCACAGCACCGTCGTTATATTAACATCTGACCTATTTTGTATAGGATTATTAACCAACGTTTTAAATCAAATAATATATATATATATATATATATATATATATATATATATATATCACAGTAATTTTTTTAAATAAGAAAAAGCATATGTCATAAAGTTGATAGTGGTCATTTATTTCGGGACTACTAAACATAACTTTTCAATCTTTTATTTATATACGTCCTGGGTTTTCATTTTATTGTATTTGCTGCAACTAGTCTGACTTGGTCTTACTTCAATTTCTTGTTTTGGCTGATTACAAGATGTGTATGCATATGTGTACATTTGCATGTAGGGATCTTTCTCGTTGTTTTACAAAGTAATGTCTGAGATATAGCAATTCTTGTATTGATGGATTGCGAGTTAACCAAATGTTCACGTTGTTGGTTTTTTCATGTACGAATGTCCCCTCCCCCCATAGTCGTCTTTCATGTCGCTTTGTTTCTCAGGTTTGTTCTCCCCCCCCCTGGTAACAGTAACGTGTGTGAGGATTTCTGCGTTTAATTCTACTATTGTTTTGAAATTTCGGTTGAAGTTTACTTTGGTTGTAATACCGTATGTGCAGTTGTTTTTTATCGACAGTTTGTTGCCTAGCCGATTTATTGTTTGATGAGTTTGGTCAAGTGGGCATTTGGACTTGCTCGGTTAATAGTGAAGTGTTATTGAGTTATGTGACTGGTGGCTAGTCAACAAAAATGTCGTGTAGATGAGACTTTTAATGTTAAGGACGAGCGCTTGTTGTTTTATGTAGTATCCAGGCAAGTGAAAACACCGACTAGACGAGAGTGAACAAAAATTTGATCGGACTGGCAATAATATGAAGAAGAAAAGAAGCTGCATAAAAGGTATCGCAACCATTGTTAACATCGAAAAACATTTTTTTTTAAATATGAGCATTTAACATAGCAATCCGCACAACCTGCGCTGTTATCAAGGTTACTGAATAGAATTGATGAACAAGGCGAAGCAAAAGACAAAACTAGGTGAAAAAACATTCGTAAGCGTAGCAGCCAACAATGAGTATAGTTAGTGAACTCTTAATCTATCAATGAAGGAATGAAAAGGTCTCAGACATCACTTTGCAATACATCGAGAAAGACAACTACACGAAAACAGACGCATACACACCAACACGTGCGCATATTAACTTAACAGTCGATCCAAATAAGAAATAGAAGTAAAACCGAGTAATTATATTTGCCACCCACATAATTAAAGGAAAACCCAGGATGTATATAAATGAAAGATTTTTGTTATTAATATATTTTCATCCTAATAATAAATATGCAGTGTAATATTCGAAGACATTAGCATAATAATTTTATACACATATATGCACATATATATTATATATATATATATATATATATATATATATATATATATATATATATATATATATATATATATATATATATATATATATATATATATATATATATATATATATATGTATAATGTCCATAGCCTTCAGATATTACAATATATTCTAATTAGGAGCAAAACAAATTAATAACACTTGATATTGCTTTGTAATTTATATATTCTTTTCTTCCTTATTAGTTATATATATATATATATATATATATATATATATATGACAAAGCATAAACTTCGTCATACCTTTTATCATAACAATCATTCCTCTCTTACTTTGTCTCATTATCTTCATTATCATCATAATCATCATCATCTTGACCATAAAAACAATAACTCAACGTCAAATTAGAATTGATGACTGACCGCCGAATACAGTTGAGAAATTACATAATAATTGCAAAAATAAACACGATTATAATAATAATAATAGAAGTAATAATAATAGTAAAAATATTTATTATAACTTTAATTACTTTATGAATAATAATAAAATGTTACCATTCATCATAATAATAAAAACAATAATGTAAAACTGATAACGAAAAATATTAAAACGAAAGAAAATTTTACTAAGGAATGTTTCGCATTTGCATTTATTGAGTGACCTACCAAGACGAAATATGGATAAAGGCCGTTTACACCTTTAAAGTACATGTTAACATGGCCTGAAAAACCTGAGTGAAAAGCTAGTTCGTCAAAATAGTTTACTTATACTTTTCTTTTTAGCGATTAGCAATTAACCCTAAAACTCGTAGTTAAATATGCCAACAAAATAGCAGATGACTAAAATTATTATTCCTCAAGTTCGCCAGTTAGTTGAATTCGTTGTCGCATCGAGCAGAATTTACAACAAAACTTGCTCAGTTATTTTAACTGGATGAATAACTTTTTTCTGCACTAAACGTCGGTTTGTTTATAATGAAAAACGTATACTAAATAGGACTGGCGTTTACATCAATGTCGCAATCATGACTTAAATAATTTTTCTCATCGCCCGCGCAATCAACAATCGTTTATTATTTTTTTTGTCTAGGTAGACTATTATAAAGTATATAAATGCACAGAGAAACTATTACTGCCTAGCTAAACTGCTAGTGATGAATTAATAACCAAACACGAATTCTGTGCAGGCTGGCAGCGCTACTAATCGATGACATTTGAAACACACAATAAATACCATTCTTCTGCTCACTTATAAATGTGACAATGAAGCCAGTCATATATATATATATATATATATATATATATATATATATATATATATATATATAATTTTGATTTAATTGATCAGTCAAAGCTGTCTTGTTACTCTCACACCATGATGATGCTTAACCTCGGCTATTGATGTCGAGGTACTATATAAATATCGATGAATTCAGGCAGTCGGTGGTATTTATCTGCAGTACTGCTATCATAATTAAATAGATCTGCCGCCAATGCTGTCCATGTACACTAAAACATTAATGATGATTAAATTAGTGAGGTGGTGTTGACGAACTTCACTATTATAAATTTAATTATACACAAACGTGATTTATGTCGTTCTGCTACACAGAAACCGTTACGGTGAAACACCAGGGAATCAGTGCCATATCGCTGCATAAATAAATTCATGATAATTAAACCAGATGTACAAAAATGAATGACAGAATTAGCAGAATTTATGATGAAGTTGTTGATTAAACAAGGCAGTCAGTGCTTTCCTCCAGCGCTTCTACTTGTATGACACCTAAGCAAGTTACGTAATGCTTTTAATCCGCACTAAAGCGAAAATGAAGAATAAACGAGGCAATCAGTGCGGTTTAGCTACGCTACTACAAGGCCCATTATGCCTAACTGTACTCAAATAATGAAGAGTATTAACAAAGGATTTCAGTGTAGTTTAGGTGCAATTATAAAACTAAAATAATTAAACAAGGTGGTACGTGCTGTCTGGCTGCGCTATTACATTTATGATGACTAATCCAGGCAGTAAGTGCTGCTTAGCTGCATTTTAAAATTAATCCTAATGAGTGCAATCCAGCTTAACTACTACAGTTATTCCGATATAAACGGACTGCTAGATATGCCTAGTTGAATGAATCAAATATTTTATGATAAACGGGTCCATTATACTTCTAATAACTAAACTGGGTCGTCGGAGCTATCTAGCCAAACCACCACAATAAATACAATTAACCCAGATGCAAATATTGTCTAGCAGCATCACTACATTACTGATGATTAAACCAGGCGAGTGGTTCTATCTAGCTGACCCACTAAATTGATGATTTCTTAAACTCGTGTTCTGACTGGCCTAGCAATTAATTGATCGTGTTTAAGTCTCGCAATATGTGCTGTTTAACTGCTCAGTTATTATTATACCGGATAGACCGGTTGGCCAGTTCTGTTCAGCATCATTTTTTAAATAATAAGTTCAAAGTCAGGCGGCTCGTGCTTAACAGTTATACTATTACAAATTTTATGGCTAAACAGGCTCCTTAGCGCTATCCAGCATTGGCGCTTAAATAACGATAGTAAATCAAATAATTCAATGCTGCCTACCATTACGACCACAGGGTTTATAATACAACCTGAGGGTCAATGCTCTCTAGCTGGAATGCTGCATGCATTATGCTAAAATGGCATTCAGTATTCCCTAACAGCACTAATAAAGGAATGGTGATTTAACCACTCTGCCAACGCTGTCTCTCTGGAAAATATTACGATGATGAGAAATAACGAATTCTGTGCCATCGAGTAGAAATACTTTGATAATGATAGTTATACTTAGAGGTCAGTAATCTTTAGTTTTAATATATAAATTATGATTACATATAACGCAGCCAGTGCATTAATAAATACTAAATTACTCAGTTAGATTTGTCCAGCAATGCTACTTAAGCTATGATGCAATAAAAGTAATAAAAATAACACAAATATTGCTTAACTGCACAATTACAGTGATGCCTATCGTAGCAGTAGGCAATTTTGTGGCCGATAACGCTCCAATGGCCCTATTTTAGACTGATTATAAAACTACAGAAAGGTGCTGCGGAATGGCTCATTGGTTAGAACACCAGATTCCGAAGCAGACGTGCGCAGATTGGAGCCCTGTCCGCGGCAATCTCTGGCAAGTATATGATGAGTTCCCAATAATGACGAAACCGGTCTACTGGATGAATTGCCTACATTATCCTATTCTTAGTTTTTACCTACATATGTAAGTAATTAATGGGTCAGGTGCTTATATAAAGACCGCAACCTTGATTATAATTGATAGGAATTAAATTGAAGCATAGCCAGGACAATGATCAAGCAACACTCGAGCCGAAGAAGTTATTCTCCAATAATAATCATTTTTATTCAGTTAACCCTTCCTGTGTGCAAAATCAAAAAGAAATTTTATCAGATACAAGAAAAATTTCTTTCGCATGATCTCCTCAAATATCTGCTAATGAACATATCTTTATACATAAATTGGAAAGCAAAACAAGATAGAAATATGTGAACATAAAGAGAGTGTGAAAAACGGAAACCAATCAACTGCGTGCGTCACATCCAGTTCAAGCTCAATTCCTGTACGTGCTTCTTCTGCTTGCATAAATTCAGCTGCAATTTGATAAAATTTCTTTTTGTTTTTGCACAAAGGTAGGGTACGATAAATTTTATTAAAGCACGCATTTCAAAAGAATCATTTTTATCTCGTGTTACTAGAGCGACGCGCTTTAGGCAAGCAAACTTCTGTATATAATTGATTATAAATAAAAGATTTTTGTTGATGATGATCGGAAAACATAGTAAGAAAATTATAGGCGCAAATGAACACTCTAACAGCTAAGTTAGAGCTAATAAAGTCTGGAATGGATAACACCATCATAGTAAATTCTGTAGGAATATGCATAAACGAAGAATTCAGTCCACATAAAACCAGATAGCCAGTAATGTCTAATAGCCTTACTACCATTATGATAATTAACTCATTAAATAATTATTGTCAATCTGCTTTCCTGCATTTATTTTGATCAACTGTGGTATTTTGTGCTGTGTGGTTACCTTTCTAGATTTAGTAGGAGTAAACAAGTCAGCTAATGCTATTTAGAACCATCAGATCGAAATAATAAATAAACTAAGATATTATTTTTTCGTGCTACACACCTTCGGCTATGCTGATCAAATTTGTCGATGCAATCTGTCTAGACCTGATGAAGACAAACTATGCCTATCAGTTCTACCTAGCTTCGCTACCCTAAAAAATTATTGAAGCAGGATTTTCAGGTTTAGTTGATAATAACAATGATGACGTTAAACCTTATCTTTTAGTGTTCTTCTGTTTCGCTTCATCAGTGATGATGAAAAATTCATATCTATCGGCTATGCAAGGTTTGAAACGGTTTAAGCAAACCACAATGCTGTCTAGCTGCACTATTTGTATAATAGTGCTTATACAAGGCTGCCTATTTGCAGCACTTCAATGACGATAATAAACTGGGGCTCTCTAGCAGTCTTAATACAGTAAAGATGATGAAAGCAGGCAGCCAGTGAGGCCTAGTTGCTCTTATAGGTAAGTAAGTATTAAAAAAAAGAGGCCGGTGCTCTTTACCTGTGTTACCAGACAAATATCAATGCTGGTGTGCTGCTATAGCGCGGTAGAGGATTTTAAACTAGAAGGTCAATGTGGGTAGATTTGCTATTAAATTACCCGTTAACCAAGACGGTGACTGCTGTCTAGCTGCACTTATGTACGAGTGGTGGTTAACCGAGGCTGTTAGTGCTGCATTACCGCATTATAACAAAAATGATAATTTATCCGGCCTTACATTCGTGTCCAGCTGCCGAGCAACATGAATGTGGTCTTAAACACGCATTTATTGCAGTCTAGCTGCTCTACTGTAAGGATGATGCTTAAATCTTTTTATCAGTACACAATCAATAGAGAATGAACCACGTACTCAGCGATGTCTATCAGCACCAATTCAACACAAAGGCTAAACTCAGATTCTAAACTCCGCCTAGGTGCATCGCTAAACAAATAAGTTCAACACACAGTCAGTGATGACGAGCTAAACTGCTACAAGAATGATAATATAAACAAGCTGTCAGTGCCACCTAATAGCACTACAAAGAAGCAATATATTTGTCTACGCAGTCAGTGCTGTCTAGCAGCACTACCAAAATCATGATAATATAAACAAACAGCAACTGATACTCGGCTGCACTAGTAAAATTTAGTTCAATCCCTGCCGTATATTTAACTGCGCTATGAGTGCTGTCTGGCAGCAGTATGAGTCGATGGGTAATTTGAAAAGGCAGTCAGTGCTAATTTGCTGCGCTGCTAAAATATGTTTGTTTAACCCCGCCATCAGTGTTGTTAGCTGCACTAACATACGAATGGAAATTTAAACAAGCAATCAGTACTATCTAGTTGCAATAAAATATGTCATTTAATTAGCAACGCCACCAGTGCTGCCTTGCTTTATTTACAAAATGATGTGTATTTAACCACGTCGTCAGTGCACTACAACAATAGTAATATTTTGAACAGGAAATCACTGCCACCTAGCTGTACTAATGAAATGTCGTTCCTTTAATCACGCAGTCAGTGCTGTTTAGCTGCTCTACCACAAAAATGATAATTTAGACAGGCGTTAAAATCTGTCTAGTTACACAACTTAAACGCCGCTTATTTAACTATGCAATGAGGTCTAGCCTCACTTTTAAAATGGTGTATTTAAACTACACAATCAGTAATGCTAGCTGCGCTAACACATAAATGAAATTTTAATCATAAAGTCATTGCTCCCTAGCATATTTCATATAGTTGAGCAATCAATCAGTGATGTCTGTCATTTTCATGCAATACAAAATCCATTGGTGAATAATATTCCATTGTCACATGACCATGAGATGAGTACCAAAAAAGATTAATTTAATTCCCTGACCCATTAAGTACATGCATTTGTTAGTATAAACTAAGATTTGTACTGTGTTGAGAAGGCTATTCATCCAGTAGACCGGTTTCCTCCTTATTGGGCACTCATCATGTACTAGCCAGAATTTACCGCGGACATGGCTCGAACCTGGGCACGTCTGCTATTGAATCTCGTACTGTAACTACTGCGCCATTCGCCCCACACTATGCACAATTTGCAGTCATATACTAACTAATGGAACTCGCTTATTTTTTCTTTCTTTTAGATGGAGCTCATATGGCATCCATTAAGATCCAAATATCCAATTAACCATCCAAAACCTGTCATTACAGACACCACACTAGATAGCTAAGCGGTATTGAAATGAACATTCGTGAAATTAGTTGGTCTAAATGTATGCCATATGAGCTCCACCTAAACGAATGAAAAAAACTAACCAAGTTCCATTGGTTAGTATATGACTGAAAATTGTGTGTAATGTGCAGCAGTGTGGCTCGGTGGTTAAAGCATCACATTTTAAAGCAGACGTGCCCAGGTTAGAGCCCTGTCCATGGCAAATTCTAGCCGAATAAGAACGAAACTGGTCTATTGAATGAATATCCTTTTTTACAATATGCAATTCTTAGTTTATTCTGACAATTGCATGCACTTAATGGGTCAGGTGTTTATATCAAGTTGATTATAGTAAATGTTATCATCGCCAGCGCAACGACTGTTCGTTTAATTACATAAATGTTCATTTCAATACCTTGTTACTATGAGTAAATTCTTCTAGATAACACACAGAATTGAGGTAAACTAAACTTCTAATCAACACCAATTTTACCAAGTCAGCCTAAAGAAAAGCCAAACACGGCGAAATAGCTTCCTTGAAGTTTTCAATGCGTCACGATCAGAAATTACCAAGCCTCGCAGCTAACTCTGCCCAACATTGAAAAAAGTACATAGATAATTCAACTAGAAATCTGAAACAAAATCGCCTCTGAGCTTGACTCTATGCTGTATTGCTCAGAGTTTCCAACCAAGAACTATGATTCGCAAGTGGACCTCAACCTGGCAGATGACTGGTTCTTATACTACCAAACTTTTATGTAGTCAACTTCAAAAATTTTCAGCCATGTCAAAATCAGACGCCCTGTTTCTTACGGCTATCTAGCGCTAGCTGAGAAAACGTTGTTTTACTGGTCAAATGAATTGAGGTCATGCGCAACATGAGACCAAACCAATGTAATTAATGAAGCCATATTTGTATTTCTAACGAAGAGCACCTCTTTGCCAATCTAAAATTTCGTCAACGGTTGCTATGTTGATTTTTTATTATTGGTAAATTCATGTGCTATGCCCGCAACGCCTAGCATCTTCAAATATAAGGGCCAAAGTCTCACTAATATATTATAGTAATGTTCATAAAGATGCACTGTTAACGTGATTTGTAAGAAAAAGTGAAATACTCACGTCCCTCCAAGAATGGCAAAGGTTGGAGAAAATTAATCCAGACTTTGCGATTATTAGACTCACCTTGTCAGACATATTGCCTTTATTAGTTGCCAAGGTATGTGTGTCAACTATGTCCAGATTTTCACTCTGCAGACGAAGAATTGGAGTGAATGTCGAGTTATCCGGTCAATGTATCTTGCATTTAGAGGGTGCACATTTAATAACTAAAGGCGAAACAATATCTGCCGATATATTCAAGGTGGCCTGAACAGAAAATTGTTTAGCGGATAATCATACGATGCCGTCTGCATAGTCAAGATCGACCAGTATATGGCCTGGGAATAATTCAACACATGCATCCTGAACGTATGAAATAGTGTTGTTTATAATGATATCTATGATAAAATTAAACATAAAATGAGAGGTGGATATCCATGACTAACAGAAATGATCGTAATATCGTTTGTCTCAATTTGTTTGAGACGTTAAGGCGGCCCGAAATGTTTGGCTAGAAGGCGCGCATAATATTTACAAATTTAAAGGCACACCATTTTTCGACAGGATATGCAATACGACATAGCGATGCCACGAATCAATGTAAATTCGTTGTCCAGAAGGACGGCTTTAGTGGAATGGCGATAAACTTGTCGCCGTTTGAGAAATTGCTCAAGGTAAAAATATTATCTATATAACCTCGTCCTAATCGGAATCCGGCTTATTCTTTTCT
Organism: Eudiplozoon nipponicum; assembly: GCA_029291075.1. Lineage (NCBI taxonomy): Eukaryota > Metazoa > Platyhelminthes > Monogenea > Mazocraeidea > Diplozoidae > Eudiplozoon > Eudiplozoon nipponicum. The sequence goes on from JAQBSW010000508.1 coordinate 147,954, forward strand.
AGTATTTAATTGAAGCGAAGGACTATGGCGGTGTAAAATAACCTAAATACAACAGAAGTCAAGCTCATGCCACGATGATTATCAAAAAAAATGCGACAGATTTTTTTAGATTAGCATGATGTTGGACTCATTCCAAACAAGCGATACGGTCTCCGCATTCAATATAGTTCGAAAAATGTTAGACAACTTTCTCTAAATTATATCGATAACTTCATCAGGTAAGTAAGAAATCAACTTATCGGGGCATGTGCTTTGCATTGTTTAAGCGACAGAATTGCATCGCGTATTTATAACTCCGATGGGTGGTTGTGATTGGCAGTCAATACTGTAGTTACAGACATGCTTTCGGGAATTAGACAGACACTGAAGCACAAGTCTATTAACATTTGTATCGTTCAGTCCACCAATCAAGCCGACGGATTTTCTTGCACACGTTGCACGCATGAGTTGGAACAAATAGCGGCTTTTATTAGAAGCGAACGCTTCGTCCACATTTTCAGCCTTTCCGGTTCTAATGGATTCGCGATCGAGAATTATTGTGCGATTAAATTGGCGTCTTAAAAATCGCCAAGCATAATTATAAGCCTAGCAGGATGAAAATTGACGCCTAGATTCCAGTATATATCCATAAATATACGCAGACCCAAGCAATAATTAGGCGGGAGTCTACAATAACACATAAATCACTACCGACATTGTGCATAATGGTAATCATCTTCGTCAAAAGTAAATTTGAAATTTCGCCATCATAGATTTTAGAAAGCATTAATATTTTTGTCGGAAGGACTTTTGTTCGAGTTTGATTGCATCGAATTGAATTTGATTTCAATTTGTTATTCCGGAAGAAATAAGTGTAAATCTACAACGGTTAAGTGCACGATTAAAGTCGACGTAAGTACTGCGAGACCAACATCAACCCTGTTTGCCGCCACGCTATCTGTAACTAATTGCTACATGATCCATTTAAGTTCACCGATGTTGGGGGGCTGAAAGACGCCATATGACGCCACGTCTTACATTATTTCCTAGGTTTGTGTTACTTAATTAAGATCTTAGCTTCAAACAGCTATCAAACAATCGCTCACAATTATCGTGAAGTGTATTTTCCACCTAAATGAAATTTTGCGTTTCATAATCAACCATCTTGAGCATTCAATGCACGTATAACAAAGTTTGTATCTGAACTTATTCCACTAGCAAGTTAAAAGCCTATGTCAGAATAAAAAGCATCCTTGGTGTCGTCTGTGTTGCAATCAGCGTGGGCACATGCCGATATGACCAAAGCGCAACGTTGATTTATGTTTGAGGAATTGATTTTAATAAATGTGTTCAAACGTGCCGCATTCAGTTAGGCAAGATTCATCTCATGATTTAAAGACGATAACCTCGCGTTTTTTCCAAATGTTTCCGCAGTGCGAGCTTCAAATGTTGAATCTCTGCGATTTGCCTTTTAGGGTTGTCGCTTTGCACTATCAGTCTCGAAATGATCCGATTTGTCCTCATTTCCGATTACGCATCGATTTTTTTCATTTTTGGCTGGTTGCGGATTTGTCCCTTTCTTCCGAATTCTTCGACATCGTTCATATTAGCCACTGTTATTGAGGCACGATCCAATCTTTGTTGACTGGCATCGTTTCGATACAATATTTAACGTACTTTTCTCCTTCCGAAACAGTTCTAATTATGTTTTATTTCTGGACTCACCAAACAAAGACTTGTACTCAATAGCTAAACTCTATATATTCAAATGCATGGAGCACATGAAAACACCCAATCTAAAATTATATATTCATATTTATATGTATTTTTTTAAATCATATATATATATATATACTAAAAATATCAGATCGAATTTCCGGTATAGATAATTTCATCTAGTGTGCAGAATGCTGTAGGGGAGAGAGAGTATCGAACAATTATTTTATAAATGTAACATTGCGATGTCAAGATAAATGGAGTTAAAATTAAAATCTGAATAAAATCCGACAAACTTGATTGTCAGATACTGTTGTTTTGTGGAAAACTATTATATATGTGATTGTGTATACGATATTGCGCACCTAGAAACAATTATTTTCAATATGACCTGAAGGATAAACCAATTACAGCAAGTTAACTCAATAGAAAAGGTGTGAAGGCTACGGTGACGCTTAGGTTATGAAAAAAACAGAGAGAAGGGAAGAAATAGTAAGTTCCTAGATATAAAATAAATCATCATATATATATATATATATATATATATATATATATATATATATATATATATATATATATACGTTATCTATCTTAACACAGCTTATATTATTTTATAAAAAGCACATATATACATATAAAACTCATGTACAATTATGCATCTCTATAAATAAATATAAGCAGAAGTGTGATTTTATAAGTATTTCAGACCACAACATATATAAATGTGTACGGAGCATAAAAATATCAACTATTATAGAACTTATAGATATTTAATCATATGTCATTATTAAATGAGTAGCAGTGTGCGGCAAATGTGTTTAACTAGTATGTAGTTCATTAACATCTATATTTATATTTATTAATTATTATTTGTTTTTAAATATGTTTCTATATTTAATTTTTTTATTTATTAATTTCAATCTAATTATTATTTATTAATACTCCATTTATACATATTTATTTTTATAAGAAAAATATATATTCTGATATAGACATATATATATATATATATATATATATATATATATATATATATATATATAAGCGCTAAGATGCATGTTCTCTTTATTTTTAAACAATAGCCAGCGTTTAAACATGTACATATTTTTAAGACAACTTTGATATTTACTTATTACCTTATTCTCAACATATATAAATATATGAAATTTATATCGTTCCAGGTTATTAGCAATCAAATTCCAATAAGGTTTAAAATAAAATCCAATTCATCCACGTCTCAATTTCGGACGCTGGAAATAGCTTCATTAAATATTAGACTTAATGATTTTTCTACCGATGTTACATTCATTACACCAATACAATTACAATATTTATAAGTAATAATTTGCTGACGCGTGCAAAGGGTAAATTAATGTCTACTGACTTCAGTTTCATTTAGATGTACGTACATGTGTATCAAAATAATTTAACCAAGTTTTTTAGTTATGCATACACATACACATGCACATGCGTGGCGTGCGCCAATAACTGTTATTAATTTATCCATCTTGAGTACAACTTAGTGGTTTGAATTGTAATTTAACATGTGCATTAGTCGTTCGGACCTCTGGTTTTATCACTCATGGCATGTTTTTATGACGAGTGTTTCTGAATTATGGGTCTCCCCATCTCAGTTACGTCATTTACATTGTGTGTGTAAAAACGAATAATTATTGCATGCAATTGATAAATTATTATTCAGCCACTCTGGTCTAAATTAGTTAGATGAAAACAACGGTTATAAAAATGCACACACACACACACATGTGACACGCGAATATCTAATGAAAGGTCAGTGTGAGGTATATAAATATTATGACTAGAGGAAATAACACACTTGCTTTATTTGTTTCGTAAAATGCATCTGATGAAGATCTACGGTAATGTGGATCGAAATATTATGAAAAAAGAAAAAAAGAAAATTACTGGAACAATGAAAGCTGCGTTAGTCAAAATGCAGATCAGGTAATCTCATTACACCAGTCCGCGATTTTATTTCAATCGACTCTGTAATTAGTCTAGTTAATATGTTGCGGTTGCATAACGCCATAGGTTTAGATCCGTCCAAGTCTATTTAAAGACCTGTGTCCCTTAAATGTTGAGCTAGATTTAATCTTTGAATGTGTCCGTATTTGCAGGCCGTTTTGTGTTCGCCTTTACGAATCTTTATCGGGTGCATGGTTACGCTTGTATACATGGGCTTGCAATCTTTGCAGGATATCGCTTATTGAGGGATTCTATTATTTCTTTTTGTTTAGTTAGTATATTGCATATAGGAAGAGATTGAGTTAACAAAATTTTGATATTGTATTTAATTGATATTATTCTAATATTTATGGACAATTTAGAATCTGGTTATATCACAACTTTGCGATTTTCTAGTTCCGTTTCCTTCTTTAATTGGTGTATTATTTTATGTCTAAATCTCAGCAATATTTCCTACATTAACCTTTCTATTATAAGAGTCGGATAGACATTTATTCAGAAAATTTCCTTTAAAATCATTAATTCGTTATCTCTATATTTCAATCCTTTATTCAAATAAACCTTAATACCATGGATTTAAGAATGCCCCTTTTCATTTCACGGAGGTGGTTTGAAAAATATTGAGAAGTCTCGAGTAAGTTTCTATCCTAAATATATCTCCTTCCATTCTGTGTTCATTAAATTTTATTTTCACATCCAGAAAGTGTAATTCATTATTATTCATTTTTATAATTTAAAATTTAATTCACGTACTTCGTTGGCTGATTCTAGAAATATATTGAACTCATTATTACCACGATTCCAAAATAGAAATGTATCAATCATGAATCTGACATACAAGTTTGGCTTGAGAGGAGATTTTAACAACAGATTCTTTTCAAAATAGTGCATAAAAATACTAACAATCGGGACTGATAATTGCTTATAAAATTCTTTTCTGAAAATAAAGTAGGTGGAAGACATACAAGTATTTAACGTTTCAATAAAACTTCTTAACATCACTTTACTTCCCACTGCTATATCTGGAAAATCATTAAGACAAAACTTCAAACTTTCTAATGCCGCTTGTACGGGGACTCTAGTATACATCGATACAACATCCAGAATGTCATTGTAACACTCTTCATAAAAATGTATCTACCAATAAATGATACCTGTTCTACAAAGTAGAATCTACAAAAATAATACAAGGTTGACATTTATTAACCTCACAAAGTTGAACAAATTTATATTTATGTTTTTGTACATATTTAGGTTTTATTTATTTTTTCTATATAAGTTGGTGTTAATAACGTAATAAATAAATAAAAAGGTTTTCATACAGAAAAAATATATATATTTATAGAATAAATATATATATATATATATATATATATATACGGATATACGAACTTATATATATAAGCTCGTATATCCGTATATAAATTTATTATATATATATATATATATATATATATATATATATATTAACATGCATGCTTTTTTAGACATACTTATATCAATCTATATATATATATATATTACGTACATGAGGTGAAATTATTATATATCTATTTAAGTTATTGAACATAAATATAATAAATTTAAATAAATATTTAGAAATAAATTAATAAATGAAAATAATATTTCTATACATATAATAATGAAGAAAATATAAATACGGATGTAAACAGACAATATACAGATCAGAGACATTATATTATAGTTATATATGGAAATAATTCTACAAGTTCTATAAACATAGATATTTATGTATTTCGTACATATTTCTATAAGATGTAGACAGAAATATATATATATAAATATGTATATATATATATATATATATATATATATATATATATATAAAATCAAACCATTGCTATATTTAAATAATAATTGATTTCGTGGTGGTGGTACAATTATTTAAACTGCATGTTTCCAGGAGCTTCGAAGGCAACACCCAATCCCACTAGAGTCAACCAATCTCGAACAACATAACAAAACTACCGCCAGCTGCAACGTTCTGACGCGTTTCGACCTTCCATGATCATCATCAGAGTACGACGGCAAACTGACTATCGAGGATCAAACCGCATTGAATACATATGGAAATCAAATTTAGATATGCGGCTCTCACCTCTAGCAGTCTCGCATACATTGAACTTGACTGTAAATGTCGGCTGCACAATTTCTATGCAGTCACGAACACTAACTGTTTGCAGCTTTTGCCAAATATACATATATAGGCAATACAAAACAAAAATTGATTGCGCGGGTGGTGGTAACAATTATTTAAATCAAGTTTGTGAGCTTGAAGTAAACACCAATCCCATTGTATTTAACCAATCGTCGAACAACATAACAAAACTACCGCCACCTGCAACGCACTGACGCGTTTCGACCTTCCATGATCATCAGCAGAGTACGACGGCAAACTGACTATCGAGGATCAAACCGCATTGAATATATATGGAAATCAAATTTAGATATGCGGCTTTAAACCTCTTGCAGTGTCGCGTACGTTGAACTTGACAGGAAATGTCGGCTACACAATTTCTATGCAGTCACAAACATCAACTGTTTGCAGCTTTCGCCACATATACATATAAAGGCTATATTTATTTATACAGATACATAATTGTATGGGGCGTACTTTTATATATGTGCTTCTTATGAAAATTGGTATATGTGTTTAATTATATATATATATATATATATATATATATATTATGTTTTATATTATATATAGACATATAAATTAAGCAATCATTTGTATAAGTTGGTTAACATAGGAAAATGTATAATAATTTTTTTAAGATACATATATTTTTTCCTTCCGTTCTTTCTTTATTTATTTCTAATCTGTGTCGCTATTTCTATCAAGTTTACTTCCTGTCTTTGGTTTATCCAACTAAGTATTACTAGCTGCGCTATACCTCATACGAAATTGCATACATAATAGTTCTCCGCCAAAAAGCAGTATCTGACAATCAATTATGTCGTTTTTTTAGTTATAATTTTTAACTTTAATTCGCGTTACATTGCAATATTACAGTTAAAACATACATGTTCGATATTTTTTATTTCCCCCTATAACATTTTGCTTATTAGATAAGATTATCTATACCGGAAATTTGAGATAACTGTAATTGTATTGAGGTAAGGATTGGTCTGGCATATGTAGTTTATATATATATATATATATATTCATATATATATATATATATATATATATATATATATATATATATAGTTGTTGTGTGGGTGTTTTCATGTGCTCCATATAGATTTTAGTTACCGAGACAAATTCTTATTTAAAACTATTAGTAAGTGAAAAATTTAAATTTAAATAAAACTGTTTCTGAACGAGTTTATAAAACGTGCTTAAATCTGCTCTTGTGAGAATTGTACTGTGTATGTTTGATTAAAGGTCTGAGGAGAGTGCAGAAAATATCGGACCGAAAATTTGCAGTCGGCGAAGTTTTGAGCGAACCTCCTTTACAGTGGTTGGTATGTACGATGCTAAAGCCTTCCAAAGAAATGGACGAATGACAACTAAAAGTGGAAGTGTCTAAAAGGTAAGTGCAAGAGATCATGTAAGTCATGAAGTTTAGTTAGAAAATTAAGTAATTAGAGCACACAACGCTTTCGTCGATGCTTTGGCAAATGACCAGCTTCATAACCAATATAACGTTTTCCAAAATTCAACAAATAGCACGACCATTATTCACCAATTATAAGCAATTTTGAAATTCCATAATGACGAAAGGATAGTTTGAGTGCAATAATTTCATGATTCTATAACAGTATTAATAACGGGATTATATAGAAAATTTATTTGAATGTTTAACATTATACACAAATATGTTCAAACGTGTTTCTCAAAAACAAAGTTCTAGTACAAATTAATCCATTTTATTTCTTTCAAATTATAATAAATTTTACTTCACATTCAGGTCTTAATTTGTTAACTTATCAATTTTAAATTTCTTAAAATTATATTTCTTATTAAGCTAAACACCATAATACAAATAATACAAATCATTTATCTGGCCGTCTTCTTCCGAATTTGACTTCAAGCAGTTCAGCCCAAATTTGGTGAGGTTGTAGGTTGTATAAAGAAGCGTTCGGTTCAGTCATGAAATGAAAATTTTACGAAAGAAAACTGCAAAATGCGCATAATTTTCAGTTTAATACGAAATTATGCTAAATGTATTTCGAGCAGCTGCACTATTATTGTACTTAGTCAAACTGATCTTGTCATGCGAGTTTGAAAAACAAATAAATTTAGCATATCAAAATGTTAAACATGAAATACTGACTATAATTGGGCCTACTATAAAAATTGATTTGTATGCGGGTATAATTATACGATTAATTGTTCCACAGGCAGTGATTTCGATTATTTCAATCAAGATTGTATCTTGATATATATATATATATATATATATATATATATATATATATATATATATATATATATATATATATATATATATGTATATATATTACCATTTACACGCAAAACGAAAGAAATTTTATAGGATATGGGAAACGCTTCTTTCTTGTTTTACTCTAAAGTATCTACAAATGCACTTCGCTTAATATATCAATTGAAAGGCAAAGAAAAATAGAAATATGTAACATGGAGAGCGTGAAAAAAGGAAACCAATCAATTTCGTGCGTCACATCCAGTTCAAGCTCAATGCCTGAACATGCTTCTTCTGCTTGCATAAATCCGGCTGCAATTTGTTTATCCATAAGGCTTCGTATGTGGCTTGCTCCCTACTGTTATTACATTTATTAATTAATTAATATGCTACGTATGGAGAATATACGTGTGAAGTTTTAACGATGTGTTGTGCAATTGCAGACGTGTATTCACCATTTGATTTAAAAAAGACCTTTATGGTCCAATATTCTCATTCGAGTAATTAAACCATCTGGTCGATTGGCCTGCGTAAGTTGATTGATAAATTGCGCAACTTGAAAAAGAAGCATTGCGATCTGGTAAAATTCTTATTTTGGATATATATATATATATATATATATATATATATATATATCGGTATAGACTAAGAATTCCATAACATAAAAATGGCAATGCTTTCATTGGATCGGATTCTTCCTTATGGGAATCACTTGAAATACAGTTCGGTTCAAATTTTGTCAGTTCTTTAAATGATCCCATTAAGGACGAAACCGGTCTACTGGATGAATTGCCTTCTCAAGATCATACAATGATTTGTTTGTACTGAAGATGTATACGTATAATTGGATTGGTGTTTACACCAAGATCACAACCTTGATTAAAATTGTTTTATGCCGCTAATCATTTTCTCTAAAAATGAAATAAAAATAAATAATATTTGTTTTGCACAAAAATTGTTAAAAGGTTTAATTAACAATATTAGTATTATTAAATGAAATTGATTTCTTTGCCAAAATGTAATGTGAACATGCTCAGAATAAACAGCTCAGAATTGAATATTTTAAGCAGTAACACTTACCAACTAAATTCATAGGACTAATAATGGAGCATATTAGGAAATCGGCCACACAAAGACTGATGACAAAATAGTTGTTTTGCGTCATAAGGTCCTGTGAATAAAATAGAAAAATAAGTACAATTTTCAAATCAGTATACAAGTTAATATTTTTCACATTTATATCATACAGAAACGGATAGGATTTAAATTGACCATTATTTAAATAAAAAGAGGTAGAAAAAACATCGATTACAATTCGCATATGTTTGAAAAGCATTGACTGCTGCATTTTTAACGTAAATTGTCAATATACTTGTTTGTTTTCAGTTGATCGTATTTAGCGATAACTTTAAATGGTATACCAATTTGATTTTTAATAATAACATAACAAAAAACATAACAATGCTTCCCATTTACAGGGGAAATATTGATTATTTACAAAGCTTTATCGTTTTGGTTTAACTGTCAAAAAATTTTGTTGATATTTTATTCACGGTTCTGTCAGTATTTTTATGATCATCATCAGCGTACGACCGCAAACTGACCTGCGCAATTATTTATAGTCTAATTTTATTACCTTAATTTTTAGGTTGCTCGACGATTGGTTATACACTATTGTATTGGCGTCTACTTCAAGAGTGCAAACGTGTTTGAATAAGTGTTATCGCCAGCCACACAATCATTGATTGTTTAATTGTATTACCTATATGTATGTGGCGCAAACTGCAAACAGTCAATTTTCGGTCGTACAGTGTTTATGTTCATGGAAGGTCGAAACGTGTCAGGACGTGTGACCGACTGATATGCCAAACAATAATTGATTTCGGGGTTGGTGGTAACAATTATTTAAATAAAGTTTGCGAGCTAGAAATAAACATCAGTCCCATTGATATATACAATAGGCTGGGCGTTCAGTTCAAGTTAGCAAAATTGACTGATATATTGTTCGAAGACGGTATTCATTTCAAGCCCACGAACATGATTTGAATAATTACTGTAGGACCTTTGCCATATCTGATTAGAAATTGAGTAGCAAATATTACAATACAATCAAAATATATTTTAAGAACTATATTGAAACGAAAACTCACCTTAGGCAATAAATTGCCACACAAAAAATAAAGAATGAATTATTTGTACCATTCAAGATTATATGTAATAACTTCCAAATACTATAATCTGACGCATGAGGGGTACACGGTGAGCACATAGGAGGTTCGATGACTAGATTTAAAAACAGCTTGGAAATATGGTGAATATTATAAGCTCGACCTAGCTAGTAACTCCTAGAAAAATCGTCATCAGTTAGATTCGGTAAGCTGTAAACGTACCTACATAATTAATTGCAATATATGGACCAAATTAATAAGAAAGGCATTTGAAATACAATTGCGATACAATATTAGATATTTCTCGGGAGTTAAAACATCGCTAGGCTCAATATTCAATGTCATGTTAGCCATTTGCGAGGAAAGGAGACCGGATGATTAGGAGGCAATAAATATTCAGTTTAAAAAATTATAATTATGCTAGAAAAGGGAATATATTTCACATGTTTGTTTCAATTTTTCAAAATGCCACAATTTGATTGCACTGTTCTAATATGACCAAATTCAATTTGTAATTCGTTCATTGTATATCTTTAGAATACAAATAACATAAATTATGAGAAATCCCATAATTCATAAGGCGTCTTCGCGTATGCTCTGATTACCTTTTCATTTCTCCTCTGCCTTTTCATACTCTCACTTGTCATTTGCTCTTGATATTTTGACGCATGTCTATTACTGTTTAATCTCCATATTTAAAAGTCATTCCCGAATAACAAGTTCACTATATATATATATATATATATATATATATATATATATATATATATATATATATATATATATATATATATACAATTTAGTAGACCAATATAAAAAACTTTTTTTGTATTAGGAGTTGCTCACCTAGTAACAATGTAGATCGTATGTGACCAGATGGATAAACCAAAGACAGCTTGAACGGAACGTATTTTCTTATTTGCGAACTCGTTCCGTGGTTATTAGCGACTCATCAGTAGGAGCCACTATATATTAGGGCAAGGCATGTGTAACAGCTGAACTGTATTCACGCCGCACATAAATATTTAGTGGCAAGAGGTCACTGTATCGACTCCTACTGATGAGTCGTCAGTACGCACGAAATGAACGTGCACATGAGATTATACGTTCTATCAATGCTGTCTTTGGCTAGTCACGTTATTGCCGAACGCTAAATGTTGCGCAGACAAATTAATAAAACGGCTTAACTTACTGTTGTTTGTAAATTTAAATTCTTTATTCTTTTATTATTCCATCAATCTTTCATTCATAATCATTCGGTGGTTTTACGTGAGTGCTTCCAATTTATCCAACTCTATCATCTGATGCCGACTATCTGTCTAAACCTCTTGATATTCAAATAAAGAATGTCAATATATATAGTTTGGCTGTAATAATCTTTTACGGAATGCAAAAAAGGAATAAAAAGTTGGTATTCTGAATTATTTGATACATTATAGACAAAGATCGTAAACCCCTCACAAAAATATAACAACGTTTAATTGAATAAATAACAGACTTCTGTCAATAACAAGCGCAGCAATATATTTTGCCTCGTATTTTAATGCGCATTTACGTGTAATTTCTAATAGCCATGAAGACAATTTAAAAATAATCATTCTCATTCCAGAAGGAATAAATTAAACATAATTGTTTTATTACAGGAATAATTTAATTGCGAAATTTTCTATTTTCAAAATTATTATGAATTTTATCAATATGACAACTTATATTAAATATTTTACGAAATTTTATGACACATATTTTGGGAATAGCTATATTTACTTTTCTCAAATAATAAATTTTGAATTTTCCTAACTTACCGTTCTCCAATAGAAGCTTGATCAGGTTGGGTTTTCTTGCCTACATTTATAACCTCATCTCAACGTAATATTTGCAGAAATTTCTTTATAATTTATGTCAAGAAACAATTTGCGTAGAGTACATTTCGTCAATCGATTTAACTTATCCCATTATTCCCTTTAGTTAATTCAATTGTGTCTATTGAATGAAATTATAAAGAGACATTTAAAAAGCTTATAATTGGAGCTTTGAGAATTTTTTAAATATCACAGAGCATTTTAATATTATCGTGAAATATTCTTTGACGAATAATGTATCAAAAAGAATTAACTTTAATTATGACTAAAATATTTAAGGAAAATTGTTGTCATTATCATTCGATTAACCCACCAAACATATGATATTTGCAGATCTATGAATCTACTCTGAAAATTAAACACTGTCACTGTTTTAATTTAAAATTTGGGCGTACACTTTCTAAAGCAAGTAAATTGTTTCAAAAAATAGACTTCTTTTAAATCAAACAGTGTAGCATGCAGGCAGTTAAATATATTTCGGTAATAGTGGTAAATTGGGAAATATAACCACCTTAAAGATAAAATAACTTAAGATATGTATACATTGTTTGCGTTAATTGCCTCGCGGTATACACGTATACACTTATATGCAATTTATATATATATATATATATATATATATATATATATATATAGTATATATATGGCAGTATATTTTAAAACATATATATGTATATAAGTGTTTACATGAATAATTAAATTCTAGTGGCAATATCTTTTTAATCAGATGTTATCAGAAAGATCAAAACATTGCCTAGTATTAGATATAATACAAAATCTTTACAAATATCGTTTTCATTGAGAAGTATGTCATTAGTCACAATTTTGATTTGCGCTTTGGAGCATTCGTTAAAGAATCATACAAAATATACTCAGTTTTATAACAATTTACTTATTTTAATCTGTATTTTCATATCACTGATCCGCTAAGTTTTATGCTTCAATTTGCAATCTGTAATCAGACATTTGACTTGAGAAAGTTACATTCCAAACACATTACCTAGCTGGATTTGGTAATTTACAGAATGTTGACAACCGCTAAAAGTTAGACAACTTACCATTTTTTACCTTACCAGGAAATAAAGATATTTATACAATTAATTAAAAAGTCCACGATATATACAATATAGCATATTTTTATACCATATATGAATATATATATATATATATATATATATATATATATATATATATATATATAATTACTAAAAAATTAATGGTTACGCGGGTGGTGGTAACTGTTATTTAAATCAAGTGTGCGGGCTTGAAATAATCACAAATCCCACTGTTTTCAACCAATCGTTGAACAAAATGGAAAAAATAACTTCCTCACACGCACTGACACGTTTCAATCATCAGTGCACGAGGACAAACTGAACATGGAAGGTCGAAACGTGTCAATAACTGTGACTAACGTTATTTTTTCAATAAATGTCTGTCGTCGTACTCTGATGATGATAATTGGGAGATCAAAAAGTGTCAGTAAGTGCAACTGACGGTACATTTACTTTTTTGTTTGACGACGTAAGAGATTAAATTGAATTGATATTTTTATCAAGCTCGTAAACCACTACCCGCGCAATCATTATTTGTTCAATTTTAGCAACTTTATATATATATATATATATGTTGCCAAATCTGCAAAGAGGGATAGTTCGGGCCTATCTCTGGTCAAGCGTAATATATCCGAAACTACGGATGTTGAGATTGGATATTATAATTTAAACTTAAATATGTATATATATATATATATATATATATATATATATATATATACATGCGAATAAATAAGCATATACATATATAGTCCGTAAAAACCATACGTTTTATATCTTAGTATATGCATTTCATTGTCCTTTTTCTATTAATTTAATTCATTTATCAATTTTTAATCTATGTTATAAAAAATGCGCACTAAGAATGAAAGCAATTACAGTTATTTGTGCATTTTAAGATAAATATACGCTTAAATTCCTCGTCAGAGGTAATTTAATTATAGTTTTAAGAGCCATGGTTTTCTAGCCAAATGGATAAATATTGTTTGATGCTGTCTTACAGAGGACATATGATTTAGGGAGTTTTTGTATTTTGTCGCATTCTCTAAATTTCAGTTATTACTTATTTATGCAGACACTGTTTAGCTTTCCTTAGCCTTCCATTTTTATGAAAAAATTAAAGGTTACATTCTTCGGTTAGGCAATTATGCTCGATTTTTAGTTCAATACTAGATTTCCCGAATAAGCGTATTTCGTCATATTAATATAACACCTTTTTTACTACGCAGGTTGAATTTGCTAATTCTAAAGTACACATTCATGCCGCCAAACAGCTTTTCTCCCTACAAAATTTTCGGGGTATTTTATTCACGGCTGAATTTATATTTAGTGCACAAACTTATGCATAGTAACCCTTTGTAGCGGCCAAACACAGAAATTTCCGTGCATTTAAATTTTTATAGCCCGGATTGTGTGTATTATGTATTATTTTTAGTGCAGAATGAGGAGTAAACGTCTTCAAGAAGAGTTATGTTTCGCCTGCCTAAGCAAACATAATTGTCAATTGTACTCATATACATATTTGATAGACGTTTCAATTAAAGTACACCATTTGGATGGGAATAAACCCAAAATTTAAATATTAAGAATCAATTCTCATGCAATCAAATATGTAGTTTGTGCAACGGAAAATTATTGGCTTAAAGCAAATTTTGGCAAAGACAGTATGAGCCTAAAAATTAATACAGCAGTTTGTGCGTTAAAATGCACGTTAAAACAAAATAAAGAAATGTATTTTATTCTGGTTTATCACAATATTTCTAATCTAATGAAAAATAGTTCGGTCGACCGTTTCGAGTTTTCAATAGAATTGGAGCGATAATAGGTAAGTATATTGTTTAATTATGATTAAAATTTAAAAGAAATTCGACACGGTAATATTTATTTATTTTATTCTAGATATCGAGCTTGGTATGAGCACCAATCCTATTGTGTTTAATCCGTCGCACAACATAGAAATTCTAGCGAAACACTATGAGTTGTCTAAAATTTCTAGCAAAAATATGAAATCAATTATAATCGACCATATTTGTTGGATAAGCCAATGAAAATTGAGAAAATTTAGCTTTGGCTCGATAGACGAATTATTCACTGCTTTTCTGAACTTCAACATTTCCAATTTGACACCGGACAATAATAATTTTTGAACAATATTTCTATACTTCATTTATTTAAATAATATATCCGTTACTTAGGCGTAAATAGAAAATAACGGAACATCAGTTTTGCATTTGTACAACGTCGCTCATTTTCTAATATCCTATTTAACAATAGACAATTGTTTGGGCCAAATTTACTGCATAGCAAATAACTTTAATGGTTTTCAATGAATAAGTTAAAAAGAATTTTACGAAAACTCTTAAATTTCTTTATTATCACAATATTTATTTTTCATAACTCTATTTGAATCAATGGTGAATTCTATATACAACTATAAATGAAAAGTATGAAGTTTTCTTAGCATCCTTGATATCTTAGTTCCTAGATGTATATCTAATACCAGCAAAATTTTATAGAAAATGAAAAATCAGTAAATTAGTTTGTAACATATACGGAGTAAAAAAAATTATTTTGAATATTTGGTTTATTTCTCAGTAGTTAAAAATATATAACTCACAGTCAGTTATATATATTTGGCTCTGTTTTGTGCAAGATACACGTTTTACGGAAACAATATTTATATTTGTCTAGTTAAATTTATTTTAAATTGACTCAAATGGTTATATTATGTTTGATTTTATTCCATGGAAAATCTAAATAAGTATTGGATTAAGTCGATGCCCCCCAGTTGTGGCAAAAGCAATTACATATCTATCTCATTTTCCAATGCACACCAAAATTAGAATTCCATTGCTTATTTTCAAGATATCATTTCATAAAAACACATTTAGGCAGACTTAATACATATTTTAAAATTTTTGTTCTACGTTTTGCAAAATGTCGGTCTAACTTTCATTAAATTTTTTCAATGTTTTCAGTTTTTAAGCGCCAATTTACGGAAGATAACATGGAGATAATTGATTTACGAGCAAAGCAATCAGACAGAAATCGCAGCAACCAAATGTCAAGTATAATGAATTGGCATAATAAATCAAAATTTGAATATTTTGTACAAATTCGAAGTGCGCTTTACTAATTCATACATAAGAAATATAAGTTTTTGTCTTAATGTTTAGTTATGTCACAGAACCTTGTGTGTACTTAATTCAAATCGTTGAAAATTTAGAATTTCATCTGCATTCTAACAACGAAATAGCCAATATAGCATATAATTTTTGGCAATATAAATTAGATATGTATGAGCAGAACTACCATTCGACATGAAAACAAAATTAAATAGACCTTGCAAACATCGACATGTCTATCAAAGGACAAACTCAATTTTCATTTAGTAAATTTAATTGTCATCTAGGTCGTGAGCAGAATAATGTCTTTAAAAAACAAATTCGTTAACTTCTGCACATTTTGTTCTTTTCTAAAATGGCGAATTGTGCAGCCACGTATGTAACGCATAGCAATCTTGAAACTTATTACATATTCTTTTGTAAGTTAATGCAATGCCATAAATTCATTAATAAACAAAATATTTAAGGGAACATATTTTTGTATTGTTTCTATTTATGGTTTTCCCATTAAATACATATTATACAAAACGTTAGTTTATACATAAAACCATTGGCTATGCATATTTAGGCATCTACGAATTTAGGATTAGTTTAATTGTACGCCTGTAAAGAAATAAATGCACATTGGAAAACCAGAGATATTAACATTTTAATATAAAAAATATGATCGCTTATAGAAAAAACTGCATAATGGCAAATTATTAACAAAATTTTAAGGTGGATTGTAATATAAAATAAGACTATTTTAAGATTAAATATTGAAACCAAAATTATATTTGTTAATATCGCTTAGTTCACTATAGGACTAGTACGAGACAGTAAATATAATAATTAAAACATAATTTTATTTTGAATTAGTTGAATTCGTTACATTTTAAAATTAAAATAACGAATTGTTTTCTTCATAGAACAACATTGAAGTTTCTCTATCGTAAAAGCGCAATAGGCCTGAATAATTAAGCTATAAGTTAATAGTCGGATTAGGATAAATCTTACTCCTACAAATGGGGATGCTCAATTCTCCTAAGTATACATTAGGCATTAAAGACAAAGCTCAAATGACATTGATTGATTGGCATGCAAGGAAGCTATTGGAGATCTGGAGACCATGTTCACAGTATTCTCAAAACTTAAACATAAATTAGGCTCTACGTAATTTATTATTGCGCAATTGGTTGATTTTAATTAGAAAAGCAATCCTGCAGACGTAGATATCAATATCATGAACTTGGATAATTGGCTTAAAATTAATCCTACAGATATGGTTAATAGTTTCATGCTTTTCACATAAAATTATTATGAACTTGGCTTTAAGAACATGATGGTTTGGCTTTAGGCACATCATCCTGCAGATATGGCTGTTTTGATAATCTATCTCTCAGTAATTAACCTATAGAACAGGTATTCACTTGGCCCCAAAAAAACAAATTTCTGTAGAAAAATATTAAATTTTTATGTCATTCTCGTTTTTTCAATATTTATAATGCATTAAAGAAAGCACATATGGGCAAAAAGTGGATTTGATTAAAAATAATTTCTGCAGATATAAATAACATGAACATGGATTGAAGGATTGAGCGACGATTCTACTAGTGGATTGGAAAAAGAACTAGTATGTTGGATTTTCATTATGGCTTAACGGAAAAGCTATTGATTCATTTTGTGGTTTAGCTTCAGAAGGATTCTTCTGCATTTACGCATATCGAAATCTTTTTATTATTGTTTGTGAAATATCATTTAGACTTGAAGCTTAAATAATGATTCAGTTGATGAATTGACATAAAAATATTTTCCTCCATATATAGATAAATCTTTGGGGCGTTCTATTCTGCTAAACATGTATTTGGACTGAATGATTAAGGTATGATTCAGTTTTTTTATTGGCATAAAAGCGTACAGCTGTAGTTATAGATCCCAAAATCGTAGCCTCCCAATATATTAAAACTTCATACAGATTTAAGAATAAATCTAATTTTCAATCGGTGTAATGGTTTAAAAAACAAATTAATTGAGTTACGAATGTTAAGCTTCTGGTCCTTAGTCCGTTAAAAATATAAAATGACCTTAGCAGTAAGCTATGATACTATTTGTGGGATGGCATCAAAAGGCTTAATTCTTCGTTGGTGAGTTCTTTGGTCAAACTTACAAGTCCGTTAAAAATGCATTAGGACTTATAGATTAAGGAAAGTTTAATTTGGTTCTATGGCTTAATACAAAAATTCCTTGAGTGATAGATACCTAGTCCGTAGACTGTCAGCTTCCTAAACATGCATTAGCATAAAACTTTGTGAAATGATTAATTTACTGGTTAGGCCTATGAAATATAACTTTTTCGTTATAGATAATATGGCCATGGCCCACCACCTTTCTAAACATACTTCAGGACTTCAGCATTAGGAAAGGGTTCTAATGACTGATTGGCGTATGAAACATAAGATTTTGATTATAGACATAATATATGTGGCCCTCCAACCTGCCAACCAAGCATTTGGCATAAAAAGTCATATAGATATTTTGCATGTGGCACTCGGTTATAGATACTGTGTCTGTTACCTTCCAGCCTGCTAAAAGTATGTCAGGACTTAAGCGTTAAGATGTTAGTATATGATATAACTGGTGGATGGTCCTTCGTTTTTTCATAACATGCACGTGGCCCTATAACCTACTAAACTTGCTTTAGTACTTGATCTGTGGGAAAATATTAAATTGGTGGAATGGCTTGCGAAGCGCCATTCTTCGTTTATTGATACTATGCAAGTGGAATTACTGTCTGCGGAGCTGGCTATAGTACGTGATTATTAGGAAATGATTCATTTGGTGGATTGGATTATGAAATAAAATTTTTCGCTTATTGAGACCATTACTGTGGCTCTCTAGCCTACTAAGCACGCATTATAACTAAAGTTTAATGAATTGATTCATTTGGTGGATTGGCTTATGTTGCATAATAATTCTGTTATTGATAGCACGTCTTTAGTCCTACTGATGGTTAAACTTTCATTAGGTTTTCAACATTAGGATATAATTATTTTGTTGTATTGGCTAATCTAACATAAACTTTCGTTTATGTATACAATGCCACTCGCTATCTATCCGGCTAAACAATAAAATATAAATCAGTTAACGAATTACCTTAAATTACATACTTCTGTAATAATAGGTAAAATCGACTTGGCCGTCTTATCTATTCGATATGTATTAGGACCTTGGCATTAAGCCAAATTTCAAATGGCGGATTTTCATACAGACCATCTTATCCGAATATTAATTTAATTATAATCGCGTTCTTGATGTATACATTTGACCCTATTATGTACATACATAATCATGCAGATATTGTTACCATAATTGGTAGCCATTCAGTGTGTTGAACATTTCTTTTGTTTACCTAATAAATGATTAATGTGCAGTTATGGCTACTGTGCTCATGAACTTATATTCTGTTCAACATACATTAGGACTCAAAAACTAAGCTATGATAAAATTGGTAGATTTGCATAAAGAACATTTTCATGCGCATATTTGTACGAAGCTTTTAGCCTTCCAGATTAACAATACCTTTGGCTAAATGTTTAAGCTGTGATCGATTGGGTGGATTTGCCTATTGTTATGAATACTTTGCTCGTAACGCCCTAGTCCGTTTAATATGCGTTAAATCTTAAACATTATGCTGGGATTAATTTAACGGGATGCCTTGTAGAGCGTGCTTATGCGGGTTTTGATACGAAGCTCCTAGCCTTCCAATATGTCAACATTACCTTTGACTTAGAGATTAAAATATGACTCAATTGGTAATTTGTCTTATAAACGACGCTCCTGTAATTTTTAATACCATTATCGTTGCCTATCAGTCTGCCTACTATACAATAGGACTTAAGCCTTAAACTATGCTTCAATGGGTGGATTGATTTAAAACCTTACTCCTACTGTTATGGATACAATACGGTTAGTGTCCTAATATGCTAACGAGGTCTTCGACTTAAGAATGAAGTCATAATTTTTTGGTGTGTCAGCATATAGATTATACTCGTGCAGTTTATGGAATAGATGCACCAAATGCGTAATTAACTAAGTTTTCACAGGCACCCATAGATCTATATGATAAATATTTTTTCTTGCGCACATTATGATGAATTTTGAAAGGTTATGCAAATTTTGACGTTTACGCTCACATTCTTTCCAGGTTTACGCATCTTATTTGCGCCTGTTCATTTCTATTTATCGCATCATAATCTAAGAAATGCATTTTGAAATTATTTCCGATTTTTTTAATAAAGCTTTATTTCGTTTGGTTAATTAGCTTTTAAAGAAAGAGTCAAAGTAATGAATATTGAAACATAATATATCATATAAAGAACTAGTGTATTAATCAACAGTTTGTTTAAAATAATGAAGATTCATTTTAAGGGAAATTACTAAATTAATTATACACGGTTAAGCATTAATACCTACATCAATCTAAAGAAGTCATTGGGTTTAAACATTTAACCAGAGGTAATTAGAGTTCAGCGCGTCTGATTACGTAGATTTGTAGGATATTTCCATTATAATGTGATTATTAGCAGCAATCATCCATTATTTATATAAAAATCGCGCATCAAATTTCATTCCAAGCATAATCATTACAAAAAGTAGTTAAGAGGCGCGTGATGATTTGTATTACTTTGACTGAAAATATCCACGATATATGCCGCCCCAAGTAACGAGGCACAGAATGTCTACCTTCAGACATATATACAATCGTTTTTCGAACCATTTGAGACTTAATTAGATAAAATAGAACTACCTACTGTCGAGAATAAAATCGATATTTAATTCTATAAGGATTTTTATAATGCCTTCCTAACTAACATACATGAAATTTGTATGTCTTTTTTTCAACTCATTTGATATACCTGATATTATGTAATTTTTCATGGAGTTTTATTTTTGACACTGACGCCAAAGCGAGTCAGTTTGCGTTTCCGTTAAATGATTTTCTATACTTTTTAACTTAAAAAAATAAACTTGTTATTATTTCAGTTATAGGAACATCATTATGTAGAGCAAAGCATCCACAGTTAATGTCATTAGTAGCTTAAACTAATAGAATGTTTGCATAGCTAATAACGAAGAAAATAATGTCAAAATCTTTAGCTAAAAACAATATGTATGAAAATTAGATAGAAGTCAAGCATTTACTATATATGAAGACCTATTTTTTGAAAATATCAATAAGTAGATTTAAGGTAAATTTGATTGAAACGTATTGACATAATACAATTTTACTATCAATAATGATGGAAATTTTAATAAAATATTTAAAAAATCGAAAATGCTTTTGACTACCAGATCTTCATTTTTTATTCAGAAATATTACCCAGTTAATTTACGTTCGTTCCATTACTTTGGAATGTTTTCTTCTTATTTTTTTCTCATTAATTCAATTAATTTTAATTTTAAGAGTTGAAATAAATTCAGATTCGAAATTTCTATCATCCCAATCCAAAGGTCATTAACTGAACCAGTTATGCTTATGCGCAATACAAAATAAATATAGATTTCTAAAATACAGTGGACATATCCTTGTTTATTTCGATAACTATTTGTTAAAAGTTATTTACATTTTCTTTATTTAATTGTGCTATAATTGAATTCTTTTTACGTCTTTAAAAAACCTTGTAATTTAGTGCGTGCTATCTACTTCCTAATTGTCATTAAGTTAATTATTTCTACATTGAAGAATCTGACCACTCACAGTTCTACTGCTTCGTGATTTTTCATTGGTCTTAATTGTT
The DNA here is from genome assembly GCA_029291075.1 of Eudiplozoon nipponicum. Taxonomy (NCBI): domain Eukaryota; kingdom Metazoa; phylum Platyhelminthes; class Monogenea; order Mazocraeidea; family Diplozoidae; genus Eudiplozoon; species Eudiplozoon nipponicum. The sequence goes on from JAQBSW010000508.1 coordinate 170,031, forward strand.
CCGTTTTACCTTTTTGGTAATGTCTGTTTTGGATGTTACTTTGTATGTATTGTAACATGATGTGTTCTAGTTACGTTATACAATTATTCCATATTTGCCCCATGATAACCCTATAGTTCTTGCGTTTGCTACTACTTATGGCCATGTTGTCAGGAAATAAACTTTAACACAATTTAAACTGTCTTTTTTCCAAGGCGACTTATTGACTGCTGTTAACACGTTACATGTTATCTAGTGGAGAATTTGTTAAAGATTTGACACATTAATTATTGAATTTCAATTGACCAGTCAAAAGAAAATAAACCATTAAATTGAGAACAAGACATTTCAGAGCGTCCATTATTTGCATTTTAATAATTTGATCTTTAACTTTTTCGTTTTATATTTATTCGACCGAAAATCTATATCTCTTTAAATCAGGCTATTTTAAATATCATACTTGAAATGTGTAAAAATTTCCACATTAGCGCTCCAATGAAAATGTGAAATACTATAAATAATATTGTTAAATTTGCTTAAACAATCCTGAAATTGTGAGCCTAAATATATGAGGAAGAGGAGGTTGTCTCAATAAGGCAAATAAGAATTAATTATTAGTAAAAGTAAAATACATCGTGCAAAACTAATTGCTATTTAGAGGACTAGATTTTGAAATTTATATTTACAAAAATACCATGGACTGAATGAAGTATTAATTAAGTATTTAACATAATCATATTTAAAACTAAAAAAATGTTTATCTTAAGTATATTTTAAAAAGTTAAACGACAGGTTTTCGCGAAATTTCTCGTGTCTTGACAATGTAATAGTATTGCCGCTATTCATATTACTCTGCTAAACCGGATTTTGTGTCTATATCGAGAAATTCCTGACTTTGTCGATTATATATACAGAAAGATTGAAAAAAACTTTCCAAATCGTTGCTTTACGTTGCAGGTAAAATGTTAACGTCGCAGTTACTAGACGGAACATTATTAAATGTTTGTGAGTAGCGTTAATTCTACAACTATTTTGACGTAAATAATTCCTGAGAGAAACAACTTACATATATAATAATCAGCGTAATAATGAAAAAAAACTATTTATAGATAGGAACATAAATCTTAATTTGTATATAAATAATTTTTTTTAAATTGAGGGACCCGAGTAAGATCTATTTAAATAAGCTGCACTGTTACTTTCACGGAGATGTGATCTATTCCGTCAGGAAGATTAGGAAAATTTTCTATTATAAAAATACCTTTGCGAATGCTTGTTGATATTTTATTTCACAAAAACAGGTCACACGTAACTAAAAATGTTAAAATGCACTAAAATCTAATATATAGTACGCCAAAGAATGTGTGGCAAAGGATTTTGAAATCTCCTATCAAAACTGATAGAAAACGCAAATTTTGAGTTGCGCAATAGGAAGAATTTACAATTTGAAAATGGCACAAAACGTATCTTAATGCACATCCAGTACAGAAAAACTGAAGTATACCCCAATATTGTCATGAGCTTCAATGAACTGTTATAAGTTTTACTGAGTAATTGTTTAATATGAATTGCATAATTAATACAAAATTAAATCATGTAGGTGATGATGGTTTAACCGAGGTCAGCATGAACGAAGGATTTAATTTTTTGTTCGCATATGCTTCCTGGATGCTGAGGACTCACCAGTAGGTGACGGTATTACGCCATATAATCAATTTACATATGTTTCAGAAGGATAACCGCTGAACGTAGTTTGGCATGCTTTTTTTCTAGACCGCGAATCAAATGTGCTAGCGTTTGACGAGTTCTCAATAGAGCCAAGACTTGTATTTTGTAAGAATTTCCTGAGCAACTTAAAGCAATATTTAGTATATACTGACAACATATATAAAATTAACCTCCTGCTATTATAATTCAACTCGTATAACTCCCCAAGTTGACATTGGAGTGGCCAGTAAAAACTTCTAAATAGGTTCCACCTAAATAAAAGTATATCCACAAATGTAATTAAATACATTATTTCGAATTACGCATAGTATGCAGCGCGGTTGGAGAAATGGGTAGAGTAGCCAACTGCGAAGCAATTTTGCTTATGTTCAAAACCCGTTTGCGGCATAATAAGACAAATTTCAAACTATATATATATATATATATATATATATATATATATTTGTATGTATAAATCTATATATTTATATATAAACATATGCATTTTAATGAATTGTACTCCTATGGTGTATAAAAGGTGTAGTGTCGTTACAAGGATAGTACGATTATGCGCATAATGATGCGTACAAAATATTTTCTTAGGTGATTGTAAATAATCCTTAGTGACCGAATATGGACTTGTGATAAATTGCCAAGAAACTGAATCGCATAAGACAAAGCGGTTAAAGTTATTGTTTGTGCTATATTTGCGCAAGTGTTCTAAACAAACTAGAATATACATGTCATAATGCTCGAGTAGACCTATTTTAAATAAAGATCGAGTTTATTCAATAACCTTAATGTATCGAAAACGCGCTAGTGTAAATGGCTTGCATTTACAAAGCAAGTTTTTAAAAAAATATTTAAAAATTCTGAAGACTTTGTTAGAAATATAAATTAACTTTCCCTTGGCATTTTAAATTAAGACATTAAAGAATAAATGTTAGAAATTAAAAGAAGTATAATATCCAGTCAAATAATAATTGTACATTACAATTTCAAGTAAATATACACCAGTATAGTAAATTTATCTTATTTAGTTAAATGGTTAAAGAAGATCACTTATATAAATATGTCTTGAAAGGCGTATGTCTAAAATGGATCCTCTTGTAAAAGGATAAACTTTATCATATATATATATATATATATATATATATATATATATATATTTGCACTCACCTGCACAATATTTTATCTCTTCAGAGATTAAAACAATTCTCTCTCACTAAATCAAATGAGATCCCAGAATAAGTATAGATGAAAGATTTGTTTTTGCTGTTTTTTGAGCTAACGGGAATTTAATGGCCATTATCCACTATTAAGATAAATTTTGTAAGCAGTTTTCTACATTCCCTAAATTAAGTTATATATATATATATATATATATATATATATATATATATATATATTGGAAACATATTTTTTCATTCCATGCACGAAGGCCATTTATGTGTTTCAGAAACACATAATTAAGGGTTTGCAACCGAGCCGCAGTTAATTATACTACAGCTGTATACTTCTTAATAATGACCAACCAAGTGTCGAAAAAGTGTTGCACTTCATATGTGATGTACCATCTATAAATGAATGTTTATTTATTATTTATAGATTTATGTATATATAAATACAGAATCATAAAAAATATACATCTATTATTTATTTGTATATATATATATATAATATTATTTGTTAATATTTAGATTGAATTACGGCGATTGCTGTAGGAAACAGCAATGGTCATGCTTAATGGTGACATAGGTCGATTTAGAAAACTGATTTAGAATTATCTATTTTATGTGAGTTTAATTGCGTCAGCCCAGTCATTGGTTCATGCGGAGATCAGCCGATAATTTGCACGAAATAATAATTTATTTCGCAAATCCAGATAGCCATAAAACAAAATTTTAAACTCTACTTTGTCAATTTATTTGTAGTTATAACAATAATGCTAAATTTAATAAACATTGATTTAAATTTTGTTAGTTTACCATTCACTACTTCGAATTTGTTCTTAATTATGTTCTAAGAATATAAATTAAATGCTTGAGGAATTGCGGACTCCTGACAAATTGCCAAGAAACCGAATTGCATAAGGCAAAGCGGTTAAAGTTATTGTTTGTGCTATATTTGCGCTAGTAGCCGTATTTTAAATAGCAATCGAATTTATTCAATAACCTCAATATATCGAAAAGGCAGTAGTGTAAGTGGCTTCCATGTAAAAAGCAAGTATTAAAAAATAGTTTAAAAAATTCTGAAGGCTTTGTTATAAATATGCATTAACTTCCACTGGCATTGTTAATTGAGGCATTAAAAAATAAATGATTCAAATTAAAAGAAGTATAATATCCAGTCAAATAATAATTGTACATTACAATTTAAATTAAATATATACCAGTTTATGTAAATTTATCCTATTTAGTTAAATGGTTAAAGAAGATCACTTATATAAATATGTCTTTAAAGGCGTATGTCCAAAATGTATCCTGTTGTAAAAAGGTAAATTTTATCATATCATATTATATATATATATATGTATATATATATATATATATATATATATATATATATATATATATACTCTGTACCACCAAAAAAAATATTTTATCTGTAGGAGGTTAAATCAGTTCTTTTCACTTAATCAAATGAGATCCCAGAATGAATATATATGTATATATATATATATATATATATATATATATATATATAATATTATTTGTTATTTTTTAGCTTGAATTATGGAGATTGCTGTAGGAAGCAGCAATTGTCAGGCTTTTATGGTGACAAAGTTCGATTTAGAAAACGGATTTATAATTATCTATTTTGTGTGAGTTTAATTGCATTTGCCAAGATATTGGTTCATGCTGAGATCAGCCGAAAATTTGCAATAAATAATATTTTATTTCGCAAACCCAGATAGGCATAAAACAAAATTTTTAGCTCTACTTTGTCAATTTGTATGTTGTTATAACAATAGTGCTTAATTTTATAAACATTGATTTCAATTTCGTTAGTTAACCATTCAGTACTTAATTCTGTTCTAAGAATATAAGTTAAATGCTAAAGAATTGTGCAGATTGTAAAGAATATATTCTAGCATATTTTTATAGAACACTGTTGCATTAAAAAATGTATTTATTAAGTTGCGACAGTATTTTGTTTTTTCCAGCAAAGCATAACTGTCTTATTCACCAGTCTCAGTTTGGCAATTAAAAAAAGTCTAACACTCTGAGAGCTCATCGTTATTAATTAGTCAAGCCAATTTTTTTTCTATCCTTACCAGTTTGACATGAAGTTGAAATATCCGTTTTAGTAAATGTCGAGTTCGATTAATTTTCCTTTTTGTTGGTAATTGCAATTTACATTGTAGCATAACCTAGAATATTTTTACTATTTATCTCATTATTGCGGTTATAGATTTTTTAAAGAGCGCAGTAAAAATAGTATTTAATTTATTATCATCCAAGTTTTCAGCCTATATCGCACAAAATTATGAACATTAGGCTGTTTATAAAGCTGCTCTATATACATGGATTTACATTATACTCAAAAAGTACAGATTATTAAATATATTTCAACGTACAGTGTATATAATGTGTTCCTATGCGTTGACAGAAAACTATGCGGACATTTAAGGAAAAGCTGGCGCGTGAAGTTGGAATTAACGTAGAAACACCAACAGGCTTTCGAAACATTCTAATTACAAAGCTTTATTATTTGTCAACGTGCTTTTATTCGAATAAAAATATTAATTTTAACACTAATGCTCGCAAGGGTTAATATTTAAATGTCTTGTTGAGACTCAGAATAATCTTTAAATAATTATAAACAATATAACCATATTGAACATAAAATACTCACGGACTTGGTAATATTTATTCATAAATTAAATCGTTTAAACTCAACCACTACAGAAATCGAATTATTAGGCTACAAATAATAGAAACGATTAGAAGCCAAAAATATGTATTTTCTAAATTTCCAAAAACATTAAGATTAATTCACTTAGAATGATAGAAGAAGAGTTGAGATCAAATTATCCGAGTCCATATTATGGTATAAATTCATCAAGTACAAAAACTTGTCGAATTGGCCATGATTCGATATTTTGATTCGCGACCTGGCGCTTAAGGCAAAATGAGTGAACCTCAAGTAGCTATGTAGACGAGTATGTATATGATTATCAAAGCACAAAATTTTCTTGGAAATGAAACTCTTTGAAAATGTATATCTTTTATACATAAGTTATTGGCTAATTCCCTTTTTCCAGGCACACGTTCTGACGCATTACGTCGTTCCATAATCATCAGCAGATCACGATTAAAAACGGACATGCGGGGTATCAACACACAATTCATAGACATGTAAAGCAAAATTAGACATGCGGTTTTACCCTACGGTGATCTAACATATATTGTACTGGACTAGAAATGTGTACTGAAAAAATTCTATGAGGTCACAAACACTAAATTTCTGCAGCTTTTGCCACAAGTATACAGGTAATACTATTCAGCAGACATTGATTGCACGGGTGGTGACAACGAATATTTAAATAAATATTGCGAGCTTGGTGTAAAACTCTCGTCAGTCACTTCTGCTGACAGACTGTCGTTTCGATATGCTGTGCCACTTTTAAATACCATGGGATTGGTATTCATATCAACTTTGCAATCAATGATTTTTTAATAAAGCTATCTGTTATATCAATATAATATTTTCAAATCGTGCGCATAATTACAGAAATCAGCCAAGAAAGCGCTATTTTAAAAAGTCTTATCTAAATATAAAATGATTAGAAAGCGTATCATTGAAGTATTGGTTGATTATGTGTTTTTTGTATAGTACTATTAGATAAATTTAAGCAAGGTTTGTAAAATTGTTAAATACAAAATTTTTAATCCGGTTTCAAGAAAACAATAGAAGTTTGCCATTCTTTTCATCTGGACTTGGAAAAGTCTAATTATGCATCCTTAACTTGGACCTTTAAAATTTTCGGGCGCAATACGATCAGTACTTTATTCGCATTGTCTTAAAAAACCTGAAATATTTCACTAATCAAACGCTAAATATAACGAGAAGCTAATTGATACTAGATAGGTTTATTGGATAAATAATAAGTTTGTTTGGAAAAAGTCAATTATATGAAAATATTTATCAATTAATGAAATAATAATAACTGATTGTTTATTAAAAATTATTATTTATGCATGTCAATAAGTATAAAAATAAAATGCTCATTTAATTTTTTGTGACGTAAATAACGGTAACACAGTATATTAATTTTTTTCATATTATAGTTGCATTAATTGACATTAGGAAGACAAAATATGTAAACCTCACGCTAATCATGACATCATAAATTTAATTGTATAACAGTTAAATATTGTTTGTCGCAGAGAACTAATATATATATATATATATATATATATATATATATATATATATATATATTCAATTTTGTACTTGGTGTTGCGCACTGTCCAATTGTCAAACATTTCTTGATTAAATATAGAATGGGTTTAGAGTATAATGCCGTTCCCTACTGGTAAGTCGCTGTTCTAGCACAAAACGCATTTGTACATTAGATTATACCTCCCATTCATGCTGACATTGGTGTGACCATCTGGATCTACTTGAAATAATTTGTTTCGAGTTGCGCAATCTCTAGTACACGAACACTAATAGTTTCGATTAACAAAATGTGCCAAATTTCTTCTATAATTGTATATTCTTAAAACCTATTGTCATCCACGGTGTTATTATATTTCTGTAGGTTGAGTACGCTGCTAAACGTTAATATGAAGAATAAAATTTGATAAACTCTTAAAGCTTTAACCCATCTGACACGCATGTCAAGCGTATAATGAATTTCTTACATCATCAAAATAGTTAATAATTCTTTAAAAGAATTGGCTGAATGAATGACAAGCACTATTCTAACAAACATCTGTATTTACCAAAAATATACTTTAACGAATAAAAGATAAGTTTACAACCAGTTTTTTTCTGTATCTTGCGATTTTTCGACTATGTATGAATAATGAGTTTAATGCGAGTATTTTAATAAAATTTATTTTATTAGATAGGTCATTATTTAACACAAACTTACAAAAGGTTATTTTAAAAGAATTGCCAAATTAATAAAAATAGGCTATTAAGCAGTTTATTTAAGTCTAACGTAAGTTTCAATATTCTCTATTAATATAAAAACCCATTTTTGATAGAGAATGTGTAAAAATTAATTTTAACTAAGAAACTGATATAAACAAAACGATGTCAACAACGTATATTAATTTAAATTTTAAATTGTTTTAAACTATTAAAACTCAAGGTAAAATAGTTCAAACAAAATTTTTTGATCATAGAAAAAGCCAATTTATTTTCTGCGGCAATAATCAATGAAACGAGTATTGCTTAATTTTAACGGTATATGCAGAATGATAACGTTTAGCTCAGACATCCTAATTGAAAATATAAATTGTATACACACCAAAGCAGTATGACTCGTAGAATTTAAGCATTTATGAACACTTGCGCAATGTTTGGTAATATTTTTTAAAAGTAATCCTGGAATACTTTGCGCTTCAATTAATATTTTGTTGTGTGCATCAATATTTTTAATCGTTACCTCTTGTTGAAGTATTAAAAACATCTTGGTTTGGAAATGCTTGCATCGTACACTGAAGGAAATCTTGATTTTGGTTCATGAAGGACTTATTTTTAACTTCTGGAATATAAATGAAAAATATATAACTGACTTATTGTATTTCATGTAGATCTGCGATTATGGTCAAATAATGAGAATAATCTAAATATTTTTGAGATTTGAAAACTAGCCTATGCGTCATAAGGATTTATTATCTCTAAACAAATTGCTCAGTTTCATTTGCTATCGCAGAAATCTCTGATCTTCTTCCATAGTTATTAGCTTATTCATATGTGGAATAAATTCACTTATATATATATGGAAGAAGCTGCAAGGTTAGGAGTCCACAGATATAAATATAATGCATATTTTTATAGAAGAACGAAACAATTAAATCATGTCTATGACGTTATACAAAGCATGGACAAAATGCTGTGAATATAATTGAATTTTTAATGTACTTATTTAGAATAACGGCCTTTTCAAGAATTAAAATGCAATAAAATGGAATTATAAACGAAGCCTTGATTATCGTATGCTTATGTATCATAAAAAACATAAATATTGCTAGTGTTTAACATTCATGATTGTTAGTCTAACAGAAAATACACAAAATTGGGTCAAAAATCATTTCGTGAAATGCACATCAGCCGCAGTTAATGTAATTACGACATTCTTAAATCGAATAATTAAAATGTAACGCGATGTCGGAATTTTATATAGAACGCTTCCAAAGCTCAATTATTTATTTTTCAATAAAAGAATAAATCAAATTTATTTTTAATTTTATATCGTTCCATGCTTTCATAAGTATATATGACCTGGAAGATTTCAAAGGAAATTTGAAATTTCTTTTAATCTAAGGAAAAATCTAAATATGCTACATTTTCTTCATTTTACTAAAATTCTCAGATAGAGTTAACCACCTATATTAAATTTTAATTACATAAGTATCATTAAAGTTTAATTATTAGTTTTTATAACATATCTTTTTTAATTGTATCCGTTCCAATCAACCATGGTAGTTTAAATTCTTAAATAATTGTTACTTTATTTTTGTCCTCTACATGTTTATATAATATCCATATTTCAGCTGTGTAAATATTATTAACCTTATATCAAATGATTAACTACAATTATTAAGGTTTGAATAAACGTTGTCTAAAGACAAGTATAGTTTACGACAATATTTTTGGGGAATGTGCAAAACGTATGAACAATTATCATGTTCATTTGGATGATCCTGATAATGCTAGTGCGTGAAAAATTTCATTGACAACAATGTTCTGGCCAAACATATATTTAAACCAATATTCTACAAATTAGAAAGCATGATCGCATAAATTACTCTAAATTGAGTACCTTTTTAAAGTACTGTCACAAATGATGGATGATAAGATATGAATAATTCATTCCTATACGTGGAGACTATGTAGCATAAATTTAGACCCAAATATCCAAGCAACTAGCTAAAATCTGATATTATCGAATAGACACCACGTTTCCTGTAGACATGTTATTGAATTGAAGATTTATATTAATTAATTAACATTGATTGCAGAGGCGGTGATAAAAAATAATTAAATCCAGATTCCAATCTTGATATATACACCAGTACCATTAATTGCATTCATTTGCCACCATAAACTAAGCATTATATAATGTATAAAACGCATTTATCATAAAATTTTTGATTACATTTTTTATTTGGCAATTTATCTGGAAAAGTAATTAAAGTATAAAAAAATAATATAAACTATTTTACAAATTAAAATCTGGAACCTGAAAATATATGGTGTATGTCATTAGACGACAAATAAATATTTTAAAAAAATTAATTTTGCACAACGAATAATTATCATTCAGCAGCAGTCAACGCATTTTATAACATTGAATAACGGATAATTAGATGACACATTTACTTTTAATGAATTAACATATTAGAATCTCAATTTCTACAACAACAAAAAACTAAAATATAATTAAATGTTTCATGGAAAAGAAACGAATAATTTAGGTAGCAGCGAATAAAACCTTCACGAAATAATTTTAAAACACTTCGTGTTAAACTACATTACTGCAATATCGTTTCAAACATTATTTATTGATTATTTTAGCATTTTTTAAACTTATGAGAAAAATATGGAGCAATTACACAGAACATACACTTAAATTAATAGTCATCTGCATTAAATAATAAAATAAATTTTATACGCTTATAATAACCAGAGAAATCAATATCTCAAGATAATTAGAAATTTTGATGAATTAGTTCGAGTTAGGCGGCTAACTTGTAATTTCAACAAATTTATCTGGATGAATCGTTGTTTAATGACAAAAATCAATAAATTATTTATATGCTACAGCTTATTTCGTCGTTGTAAATTTAAAGGGCCATCGAATTGAGGAAAGCCTTACTCGAAAGCACAAATTTTAAATAAATGAGAAGCTAAATTGTTTAAATTAATTTTAGTAATACGAAAAAATCATCAGCTGCGTTGATTGAGAGAGAGAGAATCTAATATGAAAGGCAAAGCCAATAGTTCTTATCAACATAATTTTGAATCTTGCATAATATCTAAACCTTAAATTTATTTCTGAAAATCGTGCCCGCTTATTTTATAGAAAAATTTTCTTCTGAACCCATTGTCAACTGTTCCGTTTGTGTCAGGCAAATTAAATTGTCTGCGGACAAAATATTTAAAAAAATACAATTTTAAACAATGCAACCAGTTGCGTGATAGGAAAAATGCTATCAATCGCAATGTTTGCACCAAATTCGATAGATTTTTATATCGCGTCCACAAAAGTGATTTAGATAATTGTCATCAACACTCACGCAATCTATTATTGCTTGGATACATTTATACTTTATATGTTTATTTGAATTATAAAAACATATTTTAATGCAGCATATTATATTAATTGTTTCGTAATTTAGCCAAGGGGAATATAATTGTTCGGAATTGCTATCGACACATGCGCAAACTGTTTTGGTACAATAAATGACAAATTAAGTGCTGAGTTGTTTTTTAAATGTATTATTTTACAGACAAATATTAGGTTATATAGATAATATCATACAAAAAATAGTGTTTAGTTAAATTTTAAAGCTTATACATCTAGCTTGAGCAATTAACGGAAAAACGCTCCATATTTGCAAACATTGCTTGCTGTTGAGTGCATGTTCTCTGAAGAACAATAATTTTAGTCCAAAAGAAAAAAATTTGGAAACGGATATATTTGATCACATTATTGAGAGTAGCATGATTCTCCTCAGTTCGTGTTCGTTGTTATCGCCTCCTCGTATGAATTTGAAACTGCAGAACGGAAAAATAAGTTTACCGTATGAAGATTAATACCGTTCCTGTCCGATATTCAATAAGTGACACTAATATAATAAGATAAGACACTATTTATTGAAAATATTTATAATATTTGACTATAATTCAGTCATTCATAAAATTTCGTTAGACAAGCAAGGCCCAGTAAACGATTATCACTTTGTCTAAAATGTTAGTAAATTCTTATTGGTTTGATTTAATATATGTAATTTTGGCAAAATGCATTTATCATTTGTTATGTAATAATGTTAGCATATTTGATAGAGCAATCATTTAAAGTGGAATAGTTCGAATTTGTTGCGCAGTATACTTTAGTAAGTAGATTTTACATAAAAAACATATTTTGGTTCATTGCGAAGGCCAACGAGAAGTAATGGTAAATGGCAAACTAATTCTGGCAATCTTGTGATGAATTGGCTGCAAGTTAGATACTGTTTGTGGCGAAGAAAAAATATATATTCAATAATGTATTAGGTGGTGTGCACCTAGTTACAAATTAGTTTAATTATGCCCAGAAGGATAAACCGAAGACAGCATGAACGGAAAGTAATCTCTTTACACTTTCTGTGTTTAATTAGGACTCATCAAGGAGGTTTTCGATACACATTTCACCACGTATTTGATGAGGAATTTAGGAAAATAGATAGTATTATCCATATATATATATATATATATATATATTCGAGTCTGCAAGTATACCAACACTATGGCTATTGAGTCAGTACCCGATACCAAAATTATAGTACCGAAAAGGTTCATGGTACTGACACTATGGTTGCCCAGTCTGTATACGGTACCAACAAGATGCTATAGACCGACAAAATTGAGAATTACAACTAATTCTTAACACCTGTTACTCCAGTAAATCCATACACCCTGGCCTTGATAAATATCATTTATCAAGTTTGGTGGCAATCATGACATCATTCAATTAAAACAGTGTTCAACTTTTATATATTTAATTGAATGCTGTGATGCTTACCGCGAAATGTGATAACTGATATCGATCAAGGCCAGAGTGTATGGATTTACTGAAATAATAGGTGTTATATTTATCAATTTTGGTGGACTATATAATACATTGAAATCCATCGTGTTGGTACCATGTACCAACTCGGTTACCATAGTGTTAGTGCCATGTAACTTTTCAGTACTATACTTTTGTTACAGGTTACTGACCTAGTAGCCATAGAGTTATATGTTCTTATATATATATATATATATATATATATATATATATATATATATATATATATATTATAGAGGAGTGATTTGAAGTCACATTTTCGAGACCTCATATGAGGTTAGCTTCACTACTGCAGGTTTACCTATTCGTCTAGGAGATTTCACTGTCCCATATTCCCATATTCCTCACACAGTGGATTATCGGGCGTAATAACAGCTCCTACTGATGAGTCGCCAGTATGCACGAAACGAATGTGCAAGTTATTATACATTCCGTTCAGATTGGCTGCAAGTTTGAATAAACAAGCAGGCATAAACATTTGTGGGTATGGTGTCAACCCTGAAAATAGGAATGGAAATGAAGTCCCGAAAACTCGGAAATAGTTTAGAAGATCTTGTTCCAATGTCATATTCAGCGAAGCAACTGATGGAGGGCTTCAAAATGAAGGGAAAAGTGAGAGTCCATCAATCAAGGCCAAAAATCAGTGCAAATTTAAATGTAAAGGATTAAAGATGTTACCGACCTACGAGTGCATTTATTTGTCCCGAATAAGAAAACGGTGGCAAGAATCGAAACAAAAAAGACAGAACTGTGCAGTTTACATCAACATATAGGCCGGCATATGTTTTTTAGAGGCATCAGTGTAAATCGCAAATCTAGTACTGGCCCTATGCGTGTAAAGTCTTGTGTGAAGACGAAGCTTAACGCGGCTATTAAAAGCCTTGTGGTGCCTACACACAGACTCGTTAAATAACAAAGAGTGGGATTTTATACTAATGCAACACTAATATTCTTTCCATAGAAGGTTTCTTTATAAACGGTATTACACAGATATCCAGCATTGTATGCATTTGTGTTTGAGCTTACTTATCGTGCATACTTTTAAATAAGTTCGTAATTTGTTATTTGGTTTGATTTTGTTTCAAATGCCAATCAGAACTACGAGGTATTTACGAGACTAGCAGCAAAGTAGAAGCAAAAGCTTGATACAATAATATTTGAAATAATAATATTTGAAATTTACTATTATTTTGCTTATTTAAGCTTGATTACATTATGATAATAGGCCGCCAACGCATTTTGAGATATTATGAATGTGTTTATCTCAAGGAAAAGACTTATTCTTTTTATAAAAGTTAAAAACGTTTTGTTACCTTTTAAAACTGATTGGATTCCTGTACACTTCAATGTTAATTGTCCTATACAAAACATCACGTGGCATCAAAATTTGATCAGCAGCAATATTTTGCAAATTGTTCGTATTATCATCGACGGCTTAATTCAGTTTATTCTTTTTTAAGATTGAGTCCAGCTATATACTAATTTCCGGAATTTCCAATAAAATCTGGAATTGCAATGTGGTTTCACTTTGTTATACAGTTTTTCTAAGGTACTCTCAGTGTGTTGTGTTGGAGTAACCAATTCTCGGGGTGTTGTGTGGATAAGACGATTCTTTTCAGGCCTATATCCATGATTTCTTTTTAAATTTATTATACATCATGGTTAATCGTTAATGAAGCAGGGTTCATTTTGTTGTTTTATTGTTGATCGTAATGTTATGGTGAATCGATAACTGTCGAAACTGTGGCTACAGCACAATAAATAATAAGCTCGCAAGCCAGTTAGGAAGTGCATTCATATTGCCTTTTGGAAAACAAATTAAATTGGCAGCGCATGGAAATTAATTTTTCAAATTCAATTTTCATCTCTATTTAAGAGACTGAAGATTTATGTAGAAATGTTTCTGATATTGCTCATTGTTTTGCAAAAGATTTTCTAAATAAAATCGAGGTTTATACTTTGGCTTGTTTAAATTAAGCACAATTGAAATGTTAAAAATGAATAGGACACCTCGTATTTAGATTGCCCTGCATAATACGCCTTTTTTTGAATACTTTACAGGCGATTTTTTTCATTAATTTTTCTGCTTATATTTGACGAGGACTTCCTTTGGCGTTAAGACTCCACACAGAGCAAGGCGTTAAATTTACTGCGCTTACCAATTAGACATGACATAAATAATAACTAAGGCTTGTTTAAAATGTCAAACTATGTTCCGCGGGCTTAGAGCTTCAAGCCAAAATAGACCTCATTGGCAATTCTAACTGGACAACCCTACAAGTAATTTTTTTCTAACAAATTATTGCCCATTTTGGCCTATCCATGTTCCTCTTTGTTACTGGTGGTACGATGCTGTCTGCTAAAATGATTTTTTGTATAATAATATCAGGCGAGGCCACCGCAGGATTCTAGAGACCACGATGATTTAATTGGATCCATGTACTGAATCAATACCAAAGAGTGAAGCGCTCTCGCGTCAAATCCTGAGGACAATGATCTTTGTGAAATGCGGTAAATCTGGATACGATTAAATTTAATCTTCCTATTGGCATGTTTAAATTTATATCGTCTTGTGACAAGATGTGATTGAGATTCTAGAGGACTGAGTAGCATAATCCGATTTCATTCAAAGTGTGGCTATAACGTGCAGTGTACACCTATCTACATTTTATTTTCACGAACACTTTTGATCAGATTCGTCGGTCAAATCAACGACAGTCACTATCATATTCAATCGCATATAAAAACCAGAGGCTCTGTCAAGCAAATTGTCCAAGAAGGTATAATTATTATGAGCAAGTTTGTCAAAAATTTAATTTTACATGTTTTAGATGCCGACAGCGGAAGACATTCTAGCAAAGCTAACGCTTTCCGAAACGGCAAGTATGCTAAGTTTTTGACTGGTTAAATAGAATTGCATAAGTGTCTATTTTAAGCTTGCAAACGTGATTTAAATTAAAATTATCACCATCCGAGTACTTAGTGATTTCTAAATTGCTCAACAAATATAAATGTGCAGAAACCTGCAGATATTGAATCATCGTCACTGCATACAAATTGCGCAGCCGACAACTCAAGTCAAGTACAATATATGCGAATCTACCATAGATAAGAGAAGCACATTTTATATTGCTTTGCATATATGTGTAACGCAGGTGAATCCTGGCTAGTCAGCTTGCCCTTGTGCTCAGTTGATGATCATGGAATGTCGAAACGCGTCATGTGTTTCTGACATTAGTTCAGCTAGATTAAGAGACTGGTTAAATAAATACATGCAGATATACATACAGCCATATGTATATAGATTCAAACATGCATACAGCACACATAAATACATACGCACAAACAAAAAAATCATACATATTTACACACTTACATGCATGCATACATACATTCATACATACATACATACAGACACACACATGCATACATATATACACACATGCATACATACACACATCCATCCATCGATACATACATACATACATACATACATACATACATACATACATACATACATACTTACATGCATACATACATACTTACATAAATATATACCTACTCACATGCATATATACATACATGCATGAATACATTCATACATATATGCACACCTTCATAAATATATATGCACACATACGAACATACATAAATAAAAACAAACATGCATACGGACACAAACACAAACATGTATAAATATATAAAAACGCGCATCCACAGATGCATGAATACATAATCATGTACACACACTACATGCATACCTACATGCATAAATATATATACAATCATATATATATATATATACATATATATATAAGATATATGCTACATAAAAACCCACATAAGTACATTCACACAAACGTTAATAAAAAAAACTATATGGAGACATCAGACATTAATGTACACACATATGCGTAGTAATATGCGTCTGTGTATAACCTACATACCAAAAAGTATTCATAAAACCATACAGGTAAACATATATAAAAATTTGCGCAGTTACTTAAATAATGTACAAATCCCTAAAAAAGACAAACTGAGTTGTCATACATTTATGTATATATACAGATGCATACAATTTCGCTGATAAAAACACAAAAGGCAACAGCATTTATCATTCAGTATTTTTTATATTTTCATGCACTGTCTTCGTTTTACGCGGACATTGGACCTAATATCCTTTTTTCGCTAAACAAAGAGCAGGTAATTAATCAATTCCCTTTCTTACAAAACCTTTCTTATAAATAGTTTATTTATTAATTGAATTGTTCTGCCAACGCAGGCTGACAAGCACTTTTAGCACAGAAAATATGTTTTTTTAGACGCGATAAACGAATTCTCCCTTCCTAATTTGTTAATAAAACCCAGCTAGTTACTGGCAGGCCTATGGCTAGATATTGGTTGTAAGAGGAATGTTATGGCGTATTTCACTAGTGATTTGATATCGTCAAAAAATCTAACTTGAAACCAGGAACAGATTGTGACAATTACAAAATCCAACTCCATCTCTTTGTTTTATAAATCACATGATTGCTGCATTAATTCTAAAATATCCGTTTACTGGCTAGTTTAAAATCTATATCCTACGCTTATTGTGGAGATCATGTTTATGCGCCATTTTTAAACCACTTTACATAAATGGTCCAGGAGGGCATTTTTTGAAATTAAAAAGTTCATTGGCGGACAAAAAGTTTAGGTTACGTGCGAAATGTAGAATTTTTTAATCTGACAAAATTTGATTTCACCCGGAAAAAAATCCAAAATGAAAACCATTATTTTAACAAAATTCAATAAAATCGTATTGAAGAAATGGGATGTAATTAATATAAGATAAAATTCCTCTTTTGATGATTAAATCAAGAGCCATTTTTTAATCTTTAAAGTACAATCTCAAATGTTGTTTGTTTAACCTACAATGTTGCCCATTGGAGGACTTTCCGTTTACAAATTTCGATAATTTGTTGAGTAAAAGATATAAAGGTCGATTTTGGAGATCGCAAATGATCACTATTTACTCCGTGAAAATTCTAAAATAATATAATCTTAACAATAAAAGGGATTTTCTATATTCTATACTTTTAATTTTAAATGAGAAATAAATGGTGTTTTAAAGACAAAATTACCATAAATTAAACAATCATAGAAAAATTTAGCAAACGGCCATTTCTTCGCCTCAGAAATCAATTCAACTTTAATATATGGCGTTGTTTATATTCTAATTTAAAAGGTACGTTAGATTAATTTGGAATAAATACATGCATAAAACATGACGAAAGTTGAACGGGAAATGAACATGTTAAGATACGCACTCCCATACGAGTTAAAAGTTAACGAGTTTATATTCAAATAATGAAAATAATTACATTGAAATTCATTTTATTAGACCTATCAAGCGATGTCTGATCTTTCGGATCTGAATTTCTAGGTCCCTTAACAGTGTTTGTTCATGCACAATGAAATATTAACGCGAATGGCACAATGCAATAACAATTAATTTTTATCCTAGATCCTCCTTATTTATTAGCATTAGTACAATTTAGTAATAGCCAATTAACATATAACGTCAATAAATACTTACGAGTGAATTTGCATCAATCTAAAAAAATCGGCACGCCTATTCACTTGTGTAGTAAAATCTTATCACATTTAATGACAATGCTTCGATAATAGTTATTCTTGCAATATACATATCAATTATTGCCCGACATAAATTTGACAAATAAATTCAAAATTTAAAAAAAAGTGCCTACGCTGCATATTATCGACTAATTTATTTGGGGTATTTATCAAAAATGTAATTTTTATTTAAATAAAAAATTGTTCATATATTTAGTAAAATAATTATATCAAAAATGTTTTTAAATTGACACAAATATGCGCAGTTTTGCATATGGTTTTGATATTCCACGTATTTCACTGTGCACGGACAATTTTTTTTATTTGCGCAGTTCTTGACAATAATTTATTGAAATCACTACTGAATATAGAAACAGAGTAACACATTTTACTTAAATCAAAGTTGAAGTAAGTCTTGTTGGAATATTGTAATTTTCACAGGAGATAATGCTTTTTTTTACTCGTATGAGCAACAGTAATATAATTTTGCATCAATTAGGTTGGTAAGTATTCAGACATGTGTGCATTCAATCTTCGTTTACACATGACCACGTCTGATTGACTCAGGAATAATTCCAATATAATGTTAGATGCATATAGAATCAGAATCTTAGCTTTAACACTAGGTAAATGAATTTCGGTGGTGGATGTTATCATAAATAAGTCAGCTTCAAAATATTTAAAAGACCACGCTGAAATAAATTTGGCTGTTATGAAGTATATTGCGTCTTGTTTCTTTTATTAAATGTTAATATACAGAGGTTTCTTATCAACAATAAAAAATTTACAACAAATTTTTATTGTATAAATAATTTTACACTTCACTATAAAATTTGGTAGGCTACCGATACTGATAGAAGAATTACGCACATCAATCAACTCTTTCTTTGAAAAATCTGGCGAAGAAAAGCGCCGAGTTCAATTCCATTGAGTCTTAGCAATGACTTTTTCCATTTCTGTAGCAGTAGCTGTTAAAATAGAAATATTGCGCTGCCCATGTTTCATTATGAAAAAGTGATTAGCGTAAATTCTAATCGGTACAACGCATGGGCAACACATCAAGAATAGCTGGATTAACATCATTTTGGTTTTTGATTTTAGATTTTACGGCTCCTCAACATGCACATCATTTGCACAAACCAACAATATAACATCACCATAATGGTTGTAAAGTTTTACTTTAATTAATATATCCAAGATGTTTCATTCCAATCGGCACAAAAATATAAGGCGATCGTTACAGTCATTCAATATTTTCTTGTCTAGTTTTAAGAACTACATTAGGAAAAATCTTTTTGCACTTGATTTTCGAAAAAAAGGAAATCCATTTAAACACAGAAGACACCTTTCAGTTGTGTTTGCATTTATCTTATTTTGCGTCTGACCTTTCTGATTGGAAATTCCCAAACCATGAAGGTTTTCTCTTTTGTGCGGTATGCCTACATTTTGTAGTTTCTTTGCAGTTAAACGTGAGAATTGAAACGATCTGCAAATTTTTGTCTGTAAAATAACTTGGCTGATTTATATCTGAATTTATAACTGTAGTCCTATTAAACAGCATTACTTCTAGGATACACAGATCGCATAAAATTCGATGTAAATTTTTAAAATATATATTTATAATATCATAGAAGCAATTTCTCTAAATTTTATCAACTAATTTACTGGACGTATAATCTGGAGAACTGCTCAATATATACAAGTAATTGGACCTAATCTTTAGATATAATCTGAAAATGAAGAGGACGAGATTCTAGCTATTCTTGATATGCCGCTCAAATTACCAAATCTACTCACCACTGGAATCGTTAAATGTTTTTTTTGAGACTTTCTTTGATAGGAAATTCGATATGTGTTTGTCAGAATTTTTACAAAACCAGTTGAATGCCGTGTTTAATACTTTTCTTGTTAAAGGTTGCCCACCAAATTTAATAGATAAGTAATAACCTACAGCATAGTAGCACCCGCTGTGAATTTCTCTACTTTCGGTAAGAAACCGATGTATATTCTCATAAAAAAACAATGTTGAAGAGGAAATAAATCACAAATTAAATATAGAAACATCTCTAATTTTGCATTTTCTATATGTCCATTTTCGTGTGATCCTCACCATCCAATTTGCCATCGTGCTAAAATGATGATCGTCAAATGTCATTAATTGTCATTACTTCAGACTAACAGTAGTTTGACTGTTGTGAGACTGGCTGATGGTTGCCAGTGTTTATAACGAGCTCACAAACATAATTTAAGTAAAATGTATGAGCATACTCGCTACCACTGCTTGTTTAGTCCACAATAATATGACTTGTCATAGTCTTGCTTCAAAAGTAATTATGTAGTTCTAAATAATATACTTAAATTGCAGCCTTACAAAGGACTATTGCTCTATATATATATATATATATATATATATATATATATATATATATATATATATATATAAATCGATGAATCAGGCGAAAGCTACAAAGGCATCAGCGGAAAATTTTATTTATTTATAAAATAATAATTAACGTGGTTGCGTGAATAGTAACATAGATTTTAAATTTTCTCTAAAAATCAGGTACTACTGGCGGCTGGTCAAAAGATTACTTTAGCAGAAGTACTTCTAAACAACATTGTTCGTTTAGATAACACGTTTATGGCGAGCAGTGCGGGAATCCGTCTTAGGGATACAAAGCTCTTGGTCTAATACAATGAAGACAATAGCATTAAGACATTGATGTGCCCAACGTCATACACTCCATCTCCACTAAGTTTAAGACTAAATCCTTGCGACTGAATTGTAAGCGTCGCCACAGCACACTGCCAATGGTTGGCCGCATTGCGTGCAGCCAGAGGATGAGAATAACAACGTTACTTTGATCATCATCATCGATGACCAGCGATCTGTGAATCTTGATCAAACAAACGGAATTCCTAATTCGCCTCTTGAGAGAGAGAGAGAGGATGATTTGACAACGGCTAACCTTAATGCTGAGAACGCGCAAATATCTCTCATAGAATCACTTATAAAAAGTAATTGTTTGGTAAAGTAAATTTTTTAAGTGTTTGCGTGAAACTGAAACCGAATATCAAGGTACGTATCTTAATAAATAATTGTTAAGTCAATTTCAATTACTATGCATTAGGTTATATGCGACAAAACCCTTATTATTTCGCACATAAAAAATGAACTCTGAAAGTCAAAAGTACTACTACAGTTGAATTCGACTTTAACAGATCATTTATTATTACGAGAGACTGCTGATTCATCATCTTTTCTCTGTATTGCAAGGTAGTGTTGGTAAAACCTATGAGCACAACTAAGAAAAATGCTATGAAACGTTAATGACCAGATTTTACTATAATGAATTTGTTTTCACATGAAACCCATAATAACTGGCCTAAGAAATCTAAAAATCAAAGTTGGCAGCAATAAACAGATCAAACCATTTTTCTTCCGAATGGTGATTGAAATTTGTATCAAAAAATATAATGACTTATTTATTAATGGAAACGCCATCCTTCAGAATCAAATTTGTCGACAAACTAATAAGAAATTATGCGAGGCTATTTTTAGTTTAGTGAAAGGTTAAAATTACGAAGCTCTTAACGGTCAGACATATCAGAGGGATAAGAAAGAATCAGTTAATAAATATAGACAGACAATTTTGATGAAAAAAACTAATAATTCATAGGGGCTTATCATTACCTACGCACCTACAATAATCAAGTAAGAGAAATTGAATATCAATAGAAAATTACTCTTTATCAGGTACTATACAAAACGTATTCTTGCATAAACCCCATGCAATTTATTTGAAGAACTATTATAGTGACAATCATGAAGGAAAACGCAGTGTCATAAGAATAATCAAGCTCATAAATAAACAATAAATGATTGCGCTGGTGGTGTTATCAATTCCTTAAATCGAGTCTGCGAGCGTTGTATAAATACCAATCCCATTATACTTTACCAGTTTTCAAACAAAACAGCAAAACTGCCGTCAGTCACAACAACTGACGCGTTTCGACCTTAAATGAGCATCATCAATATACATCAGCTAACCGACCAGCGATGATCGAACTGCAACGCACACACACACATACATAACACATATATATATATATATATATATATATATATATATATATACATATATATAAGATAAAATTATAAAATTCAATCTCAACTTCTGTAGTTTGGGATATATTGCGCTTGACCGGAAATAGTCCCGAACTATCCCTCTTTGCAGCTTTGGCAACATATATATCGCTGATGCATTTGAACAAATAATGATTGTGCGGGTGGTGGTAACATTTATTTAAATTAAGTTTGCGAGCTTGATATAAACACCAATCCCATTTAATCTATTACGTCGTCGAACAAAATGGTAAAAGTATCGTCAGTAACACTTACTGACGATATATATATATATATATATATATATATATATATATATATATATATATATATATATATATATATGCATTGCGGTTTGATCCTCGCTGGTCAATTTGCAATCGTATTCTGGTGATGACCCTGGAAGATCGAAAACCTACAATACGTGTGCCTTATGGTAGTGTGGCTATATCGTTCGACGTCTTGTTAATTGAAATGAGATTGATAATTATATCTTGATTTAAAGAAGCTCACACTGATCAGCGGATACATATATACTTATATTTTTATGTATGTTGGTATATTGGCAAAATTTCCTTTTATAGAAATGCTATTATTAAACATTATACATAGCATAAAATAGTCAATTAAAATAATCAATTTAAACCGGATAGTTTTATTTCTCAATCACCTGTATAAACTTTCTTAACTGCTGTAAATGTTGATCTTTTAATCCACTAAGCATCTATGCAACTCACTGCTGTAATTTTTTATAGGTTTCACCTCATATTTTGTTTGAACAGATTGTTCATTATGTGGAGCCTTTTAGTCATCGTCATCGAAATTAATTTCAATCTGGCCACAGAAAAGAAGCCAACATCAAATAGAAGCCGTGTCTCATTGAGATGGGATATTTGATTGATGCATATTTAATGGATTTCTTTATATTTTATTCCATATAAAATAAACTTTGCATAAGTAGGCAAACCCAATTCAACAAGTTGACCGGTATAGTGCATAAATAAATACTTACTTTAATTGGTTCTTGTCAGATTTGGTCAATTAAAAGCGCCAATGGAAGTGATTAAACGTCAAAGTCTAGCAACTAATCCATTGGTCTACAGATGCCGCGCACGAGGCTCGTATTTTCAAGGAATTCAATATTATAATTTAGGCCATTCTTAGTTTATACTAACTGAAAACCTCTAATAAAATTCCGTTAAAATGCATTTATTCACTATATATATATTTATATATATATATATATATATATATAGTATATATATATATATGTTTATTTATAGACATATATATATATACAAAAATGTTGAACGGAAATTATATCGTCAGATTCAAGAGGAGGCATGAAATTAGAATATACCAGCATCCTTCTAAAAGTTGATAAAAATGTGACAGCTCATGCAAGATTGTATTTAATTTGTGTAAATATACTTCTCACTGGCATGTTAGAATTAGTAATAAATTTTCGATTTTGTATACACTAAAATAACAAAAATAAGGTTTCGGAATACGTATTCATCGCTATTATTAAGCTTCATCCTTAATTAAATTTGAAAACGTTATTACAATGAGAAGTCGACCTTGATTGGAATTTCTTAAACTTCATCAAATAAGCTCGAAAGTAAATGATCTTTCTTGAATACAACGCATCTTGTTTTCGGAGACAAGTTCAAAATGAAATCTAGGAAACATCATATGGCTTTACCGTAAATATATCTGAATAAACATATTTTAAGATAAGCATGTCTAAGATGAGATTGGTTGAACAACTCTATGTCTATGATTCGATGGATGAGTTAAGCACAAATAAATGAAGCATTCCATTGTAAATTACGATATAAAACCCTTAAATGCATACATTGTATTCCACTGACCAATTTCCGTCTGTCTAATATACATAGGCATGAATTATGATAACTATGTTTGCACACTCATCGTCGTGCAGTAGTTACTTTGAGGGAAGGCCGAAAGGCGTCACTGAGTGGAACGTTTTATTATTCTGCAAATAATTGAAAAGTTTTTATAAATTTACATGACGGTTATTTGAAACTCACACATTTCATGTTTTAATTTAAAGCTAGGCGCTTCTGAAAAGCCACCTATGTGCACCTTATACAGATAAACCAATCGTTTTTAATTGTGTATAAGGTGTTGCACAAATAGTAAAGTTCAAATAACTCCAGAAGTATAAACCAAAGTAAGCATGAAAGTATGGTAAAATCTCATACGTACATTTATTTCGTCTTAATAGGCAACTCATTAGTAGAATCGGGTATCAAGACCTGCAAATATATATATATGAGTATATATATATATATATATATATATATATATATATATATACAAATATATGTGTGTTTGTGTGTTCCAAGGTGTCAGTATCTAACTGATAAAATACCTATAGTTTTTCTGACAATAGTAAAATAAATTTCAAACATTTTCTTGAGTTGAATTAAATAGAAGATTTTGTCTTTACTTTGGGTAAATATCTGCTTTTGTATCTTTTTGTATATATATTAGAATTGCGAATTATTTCGGGCGCAATACAGCCTGCCATAAAGGCAAAATTTGCCAAGGTTTTTGGAATAATTATATACTTTAACCGCTCGAATTTAAATCTATTTCTAGATATTCGTACGTATTTTACGACAAGCATTCCAAATAGTTTTTAATTATTAATTTGAATTGAGAACTACATCGTTCGTCGAGACATAAATCGGTTATAATGCGACCATATTCCGCACAGTTAAAATAAAAATAACTTAGATATTTCGGCAAAATCAAGCTTTCAAAGGGAATGAGTGACACAAATATTAAATCAATAATGATTATATGGCAGATAAAGGTAGACTGTGAGAGGCGTTATTTTTGATGCTCATCCACCACTACCAACGCCACTTCCTGGCAAACCAAATCGTCGCCGCCCCGGTTCAAATTTAGAATAGCATAGAATCTGTTAGGAAAATGTTACGCTAATCTATATCACTTGCAGTTTTCAATGAATGAATTTATTTCTTCCCATAATATATGTAAAAGTAAATGTCTTATATTTATATACAAGATCATTTTTCATAAAAAACATGTTTGTATATATATTTTTTTAATTTCTCGCGAAAATAAAGGCATAACTAAATAAATGGTTTGCAAAATATTAATGAGGACGCCTTCGATATGTAACCGAACAAAAGATCAAAATAGACTTTCGCAATGCTGATGATATGTAATATCAAAGTTATAAATAATAATGGCGGGAAATATTTATCATTTTTATAGAATTATTTAGTCATCCACAGCAACAATGCTGTCTATTATAATTTACTTTAAAATTGAAAATTTTATTTGTATTACCGAAATTTAGTGGCTTATTTTAAGCTGTTTTGTTAAAATTGGTAAATCTAAATCTGAATTTTTTTTAATTAGAAGATGTGTAGCTTATTAAAATGAATAAGCAATTGTGTGCTAAACCTTCTGTGTTTCTAATACGAAATTTGTAATGCAGAAACAATATAAGCGTTTGATTATTTGTAATTTGGCGAAATGCGGCTTTGTTTACAGAAGATAATGCCGCTTTTGCCTAGACTTATATTAATCACCCACAAACACGTTATTTAAATCTATAACATCTTATTCTTATAAGTTTACATGCAAATACTACGTTGCCAGGTAATTCAAGATCAATTTACCAATAATTCATATTAAACTTCCGATTTCCAAAGGTGAAGGAATGATTATATAACTCACATTTACTCCGCGTTTCCATTTTGAGATTGTCTTGTTTTTAGACAATTGCGGAGAACATTTGAAAGAAGACACAATAAAATTTACTTATATCTGTAAAAAGTAAAATTGTACAATGATTAATATAAAAGCTCGCATTGAAAAAGATTTGCGAACACATTTTAGAAGCCAACTTCCTTTAAACAACAAATAATTGACATTTATAACAGAAATAGGGTACATTATTTTTAATTTAAATTTACTTGAATTATCTACCGGAGTTCATATCACTAAAATCTAGATACTTTATGACCTACTGGAACAAATGCAGAATTAATTATCGTATATGCCGAAGCAACCTTTACAAATGCAAAATATAAACAAGTTAGTGAATTTCAATGTGAACTTCATAAATGGAAATATTGTGGAATGCAAAAGTTTATCGTAAGCAAATTTTCTAGCTTAATATTCGCCAAAGTTTACCTCAGATATAAATTTTTTAATATTGTTGTCCAGTAGGTCAAAATTTATTCAATATTTTATGCAAAGACAGTAGCAATAGATTGGCAAAAATTACTACTAATATCAACACCTGTGCACAGCCAGCCAAGGAGAACCGAAAAAATCTTATGCGCAGAAGCGTCAACATGTTAAACAACACACCGTATACAAACACGTAATGCTAAGCTTCGAAAAGGACAATCTCGTTTGAAACGCAAATAACCAGATCTAATAAAAGGAGACTAAAAGCAGAAATGTTTTCTTATGCGTCAACTCTATGAATCACACCACACAAATATGCATAGTATGCATGATTTTATCTAAGGCAATCTTCATTCAAC